>CAJNIZ010001657.1:3437-26685 GCA_905231905.1 Symbiodinium pilosum
GGGGGGGGGGGGGGGGGCGGGGTACCCTAAACCCAAACCCTTACCTAAGTAGCTAGCGGGGTAGTAACCCATTCAGGCATCCCTGGACCCTAAGCCCTGCTTAAGAATGTTTCTCAACAGACAGAACGCCGCAGGGATTATGAGGACATTATCGGGGTCCGGTCCGCCCCAAGGGTCGTATAAAAAATCAAAAAGGACATGCTTACAGGCTTATGGTAGTTTGTCGGCCTTAGAGGCCGAAAAAATATTTTTGGAGCCAGCCAGAACACAGCGTGGATCATACAGGAGCTTCTCAACATACTCCCCTATACAATGCCCAAGGGGAGCTCCCATAGTTCCTTGGTTCTAGGCGCAGAACGGATTTCGAGAGGCATTATGTAACCCCACCTGTAACCACTAGCAAACCTAGAGCCTTCCATTCTCCTTCCAGTACTATGGGTCTTCGGGTTTAGGATTTAGGGTGTAATTGCCCGGACCCTTAATATACCTCATATATTTGGTCGTCGTATTTGATATTCAGGGCCGGAGGGTGTTTCAAGTAATATCCGTTTTTCACACCAGCACAAGCAACAGACGGCAAGAGTGGTGAAAGCGTTACATCAAGAATTTGCCTTTGGAGTCCTACGAACTTGTTTCGTTGAGACCGTTCAGGGACAAAAAATGCATCATTTCTATACCTAACCCTAAACCCTAAGCCCCAACCCCTATACCTCAGCCGCATCGTATACCTTCGGTCATGCCGGCTTTCCTACATCTTCCCCAGGCTATACGGTCCAAATCCTGACAATCCCCAACCCCAAGCCGTCGACACCCACTGTGGATGAAGGAAATCTTGCACCACCCTATATACCTTAGACCTCAGGACTTACAATGCATTAGGCTTCTTGAGTGGTGCAAGATTTCCTCCATCCACTGTAGCGCAAGGGGTAATATTATATTTGGATTATATTGGGAGTATGTATAGAGGTATATAGGGGTTATATAGGGATAATGGAAACATATGGAAACTATTATTTAGGACTTCTTGAGAGGAGCTCAGGGCAACAGAAGAGGCCAGGCTCCGTCATCGGGACTTAGGCGGTCTCAGGGGGGTGAGGATTAAAAGGGCCTCGGCTTCGGGATTAGGGTTAGGGAGTAGGGTTTAGGGATTAGTGTTTAGGGTTTAGGATGCAGAGTTTTTGTTTGGTAGCTTTAGGTCACAGTATGGCGATTGTAGTACGGCACTTAAGGTATTTGAGGTTACAAACATGCGAACCTCGTTTTGGCTAGCACATAGCCCCTTGCAACTTACCCTGCCCCACCCCCAATGTGAAGGATTTGCCCGAAGAGAAGAGGCCTCGTACTGTATGTTTGGGGGCTGGTATTTAACGTGAGGGGTGGGGGTGCTTAATGTTCGTATGAGGGGATTATACAAATCCCCTGTATAACCTCAGCTTCTATGTAATTGTTCCATTTTCGTTTTGCCACTTGAGACTCCGCTCTCAGGTCGTACCACCAAACCCTGAACCCTAAAACCCTAAATCCTAAACCCTAAGTGCTAAATCCTAGACCCTAAACCCTACACTCGGGCTGGTTCCTCAATCTTGGAGGCTGCTGAAGCCTCGGCAAGTGAAGTACAAGAGGCGAAGTCCGAGGTTGATGTGCGGAGCCTTGGAGTTTAGGGTTTAGGGTTTCAGGGCTTAGGGTTTAGGGCTTGGGGTTTAGGGTTTGGGGCTTAGGGTGTATTTAGGGCTTAGGGTTTAGAGCTGGCATACTTAGAGGATTTCGTCTACTGTTTTATGGGACCTGGGTTACCAACGGGTTAGCCAGCCTACTCATAACGAGTTACAATGGACCATAGTGGACTCATGACTGTAGGCGGAACTAAAATAGTCCCTAACTCCAGGGTCCTTCAAAGTAGGGGTGGTGGGGCTCATAATAGAGTTGGTGGCCTAGGTAGAAACCCTAAAGCCTGAGCCCTAAGTCAAAGATCATGCAAATACAGATTTCTCGGCAGCTTTGGGTTTGCACCGAGGAGTGAAGGGGGGGTACATGGGAGGCCCATGGGACTTAGCAACTACTTATAACTGGGATTATGACCCTACTTCTAACTGGGGTAACCCCTATAAGCCTATTTAGGGGGATTACAATTATGGTTATAAGCCCAGTCAAACGTAGTTACTAAGTCCCATGAACCCTAAACCCTAATCCCTATATGTCCATATAGCTCCCTTTAAGGGGACCTAAGTAGTTACTAAGTCCCATGGGCCTCCAAGTACACACAAACCACAGCTCTGACCAGGCATGCGCTGCTCACGTGACATGTATTTCCACACGAAGTCGCTGCTTAGGGTTCAGGGTTTAGGGGTTTAGGGTTCAGGGTTTAGGGGTTTAGGGTTCAGGCTTTAGGGTTTAGGGTAGCAATTGGGTCCAGTGACTGGTGAGCCCCAGCATCAGCAGTAGCGGCGACAGGGGAAGTTGTCGTCGTGGTGCTAGCAGCAGCCGTAGCAAAAGAAGCTAAAGTAGAAGGGGAAGTAACAGGCACGACAGCAGTAGCAGCATTAAAGGCAAGCAGCGTGATTTTAACTCTGTTCATCCCAGAGACAGGGCATGTAGCAATGATAGTAATAATAGCAATAATGGTAATAACGGCAAGAATAGTAATAACTGCAATAATAGCAATAATACAAATACTAGCAATAATCGTAAGCACATGTCTCAATCCGGTCTTCCTAAATGGCATTGGGTGCAAACCTCGGCTCACAGTAGGTGTGTCAAAAGATGCTTCTGGTCAGCTTGCACACCCACCCCTACGAAGCGTGAGGTCAGCCCTTGAATACTTTGTTGATGTACGTCTAGTGCGTAACTATATCTTTTTGAGGTCCCTCGGTGCCATGAGCGTGTTTCCGCAGATTAAGGGTTCCATTTTGGGGCTCCTGTCGTAAAGATTACGCTAGTTGTGGATATGTCCGTTTGGGGGGAGCCCCAGTAGGCTTCAGTAGTTCCGGCAAGCAGCTAGCGCCATGGTCGCTGAGTTTGAGGAAGAGACAGATGAAGGCCTGGGTGTGCAGTCTTCAAAATCACCAAATAGTGGCACAAGGAGTAGCGCACAGCAGCAGCAGCAGCGGCGGCGGCGGCGGCGGCGGCGGCGGCGGCGGCAGCAGTGGCAGCAGTCCTTGTCTTCGTCTCCTCTTGCAATGTTACGGTGGCGGCGGCTGGGGCGGCGGCGGCGGCGGCGGCGGCGTTGCTTCCGTTGCTGCTGTTGATGGTGCTGCTGTTGATGGTGCTGCTGTTGATGCTGCTGATGCTGCTGCTGTGTTGTTGTTGTTGTTGTTGTTGTTGTTGTCTTCTGGTCGCCCCTCACGTTCAACCTGAGCATGAACCTGCATGAAACCCAGTCTTGACATTGCTTTTATGTACATGGTACCCCAAAGTTGATGCGCCCCAAGTAGTCCTAGACACGGCTGACATGTCAAAAGCGGCAGGTGAAAACGCTTGAATCTTAGACCTTATTTGGAGGATTAGGGAACTTAGCCAGTGTACCGTTAGCCATATAGTAACCCCAGTTGCCCCCTCCATTCACCTGCTGCCGAAGCCCCCCATGAAACCCTCCAAGCAACCGAGCATCCAAGTGTGCAGGCCTGGCCGTTCTCCAGCGTGAGGTAGAGCTCCAGAGGCTTGACGTTGCTTTGATGCTTCAGTGACCGGCAGTTTGCTTGGGAGTCCAGATTTGCAAAGTCTGAACTGCAGAACCGTTGGGGCTTAGGGTTTGAGCCTTTAGATTTGGAGGTTAAGATGGGCTACCACAACTCTCCTTGGCACTTAGCTAAGACCTTAGGCCCTTTACTCGTTGGGTTCCCCTATATTCCTATGCCAGGTACCTAAAAGTTATTTTTTAGTAGGGGTGCTAAGTACCATGGTGAAGTAGGGTTCTGAATTTAGGCCTTACGGGCTTGGGGGCTCCTATGGGCTACCGACTGCAGTCAGCATGTCCGTGGACTTATAGCGGATGCATGTCGGGTTTAGGGTTTGTTGAACCCTAGGTACTTCTTTGCTACAGCATTCCTAGCCTGCTATTCCTGTCAGTAGTCACCTTAAGATATGGTAGTTCCCATAGACACGGGGCCCCAGTACTGTTGGGGTCCAGGTAGTACTCACCCCGCCGACACACCCCCTAATGATAAAGCTTCCCCCAATAGATTGGCGGTTATTAGTCAAGGGGCGTGGGAGGGTTATTGTAGAGTGTAGAATGACCCCAGGCTCTGGCTGAGCTAAAACATTGAACACCATGAGGATCAAGTGTATTCTCCCAGACATCAGCGGAGTATCCCATCAGGTTTCGTAGACATGTTCCGTGTTTCCTTGTTGATGCCGTTGCGCAACACACGCACGCGCCCTAAATCACAAACCCCTAAACCCTCGACCCTGAAACCGTCAATCCCTGACTCAAAACCCTAAAACCCTAAAATCCTAATCCCCTAAAACCCTAAAATCCTAATCCCCTAAAACCCTAAACCCCTAAAACCCTAAAACCTTAAACGTAAAGGCAGAGCTGTGCCAAACTTCGCGAGCGAGTGGCACAGACGAGGCAGGTTGAGCGTTTGTGGGAAATTCCGGAACCCGGAACCAGGGCTCGCTTGAAGCAGATTGGGTTCAGAGGGTATGGGGTATAGGGCTTGTTATTGCCCCCCTTAAGTAGATAGAATATGTCTTTGGGTATAGTATAATAAGATCCCCATATACCCCATATTCTATCTAGCTACGGGGGACTGTAGCCCTAAATCCTAAACCCTAAACCCTAAGCCCTAAATCCTAAACCCGAAACCCCTTCGCTTCCATGCCACTGTGGTGCCCAAAGTTGCCGGTTTAGGTCTGCAGCTCTTCTTTTCTTGACGCGTACGTAAGGGTCAGATGGGGTTTGCTTACGTCTATAAATCCTCATGTGGACATTTCGAACAAATCCTTCTATAACCCGTGGCAGTGACCTCGACATTGCGTGTAGGGTACCCTAAGCCCTAAACCCTAAACCCCAAACCCTAAACCTTAAATCCTCGTGTAGGCAGAAGAGGGATAATCCCCGGCTGAGAACAAGAGCGTTCCAAGACACTTGATACCTACTGTTGATATTTGAAATTAAAATGGGGGGGGGTATAGAGCTTATGTAGGGATTTATAGGGTTTAGGGTTGAGGGTCTGGGGTGTAGGTATGCTAGGAAGTCTGCATGTCCTTCATGTACCACAATGCCATAATTCCAGTGTAGAAGGTACTTGAGGTCATTCAGGATTTTCAGTATCCACCGTATCATGCATGGAGTTCTTTGGGCGCAGAAGACATGGGAGTCTTAATAAACAGGCTCACTGCACTATAGACCTACAGAATACGACAGTCCTTTTTATGGAGACCTCCTAAAACATGGTACCCCTATAGTCAGCCTAAAGTAGATAGAATATGGCTTTGGGTATGTTATAATAAGATCCCCATATACCTTTTATTCTGTCTACTTAAGGGGGACTATAATCCTAAAGCCAAACAAAAACCCTAAATAGTAGCTTCCATTGTATTTTCCATCATCTCAATACATCCCCCCTGTTACCCCTACATAATACCCTAAACCCTAAAACCTAAAATCCTGAACCCTAAACCCTAAACCCTGTCGCATGACTTCAAGGCCCCTAAGTTCCCAGTGTGCGCGTTCGTCCACCTATCTGCATAGCCTCGAAGGGGTAGGGTTCCCTGGTTTAGGGTTTAGTGTTTAGGGTTTAGGATTTGGGGTTTAGGATTTAGGGTTTAAGGTTTAGGGTGTCGGATTTAGGGTTTAAGGTTTAGGATTTTGGGTTTACGGTTATTTCTGCTCACCGTGTTTAGGGCGTCGCTCAGCTGACCATTGCCGTTGTAGTGCTTGCATCTTTCCCACCACAACGCATGGCCTCCATGTGCCTAACCTGAATCCATAAAATGGTAGTTTCCATGTCAATGGGAACCCGCCTTTTCCTCGGGCCCCCCAGAATTGATACCCCTCGTTTAAGGAAATCCCTAATGTGCATCTTTCCTATTCTTGCGCAGGGAAGAGAAAGCTGCTGTCATGCGCTCGAGTCCACAGCTCAGTATCCAGGTTTTGGAGTGTGAGATTACTAGGAGGGCCAGGTTAAGAATGGGGATAACCGGGGAAATTATGTGGTTTGTAGAGATTATAAGTGTACTTACTACATCCCCCTGGCCCTACATGTTGTTCTCCCACTGCAGATGTTTAGCTCAGT
Organism: Symbiodinium pilosum; assembly: GCA_905231905.1. NCBI lineage: Eukaryota > Dinophyceae > Suessiales > Symbiodiniaceae > Symbiodinium > Symbiodinium pilosum. Next base: position 9,674 of record CAJNIZ010001657.1, read on the forward strand.
GTCTGCAGTTTAAGAAAGTTGTGTGCATTGTGTGTTTGATCAGCAGGCCCAGCGTCTTGAGACATTGATCAGGTCAGGCACCCTAAATCCTAAACCATGGTAGCCACTGAGTCCGAGTCCTTTTCCAGGAGCTCAATGGCCTCTACTTTTGCTTTCCGGTGGGTCCCTGGCGTTACAGCATGTGAACTCCTAAGCCCCAAGCCGGAGTTTAGGGTTTAGGGGTTTATATGGTTCAGGGTCTAGGGGTCATTTATGCTCAGGCATCCGTATTGCTTACCTGGCCTCGCACTGAATCATTATAGTACATTCTTCGCTCATTGGTCAGGTACAACAAAACCTAAACCCTAAGCCCTGAGCCCTGTATACCTTGGGTACTGCCCCCCCCTCGGTAACAGTTGGATAATAATCATATTATGGTTATATAAAGCACTTAATAGGACCCCTAATATAGACTGTTACTGGGTGGGGGCAGTACCCAATATATACCCTTGTATAACTGCCCCATATATGCCCTTGTATATCCATGTATGACCCTGGAATGGCTGTGCGGGCACCTATAATAAGGACTATTATTGTTGTGGGGGAGATGTTAGGGTCCAGTTAAGGTTCAGGGGTTTAGGGCTCAGGGTCCTCTACGTTGGGAAAACCTCCAGCATATGATTCCTACTTGCGGAAGCCACATGCTGGTGTTAAGAGGTCTCATTGTGTAGGCTGTCGCGATCACAAGTCCCCGTAGTCTATCGTCATTTTCGTGCTCCATGCTAAGCAATGCAGACTCAGGACCCAATTCTTCGGGCAGCATAAGCAGGGCCCAAAAGACCACGCCAACAAATGGGGGCGTCTGGGGGGTACCTATCATGAGGACTTTTGTTTTTTTTTTGGGGGGGGGCCTCCCTATTTGAGAGAATTGCCTAGACTGCAGGTTCCTTTAGGACCTTACAGGGTTCGCATGTTCCCTTGTTTGGCTGTTTCAGGGTCCCTAAACCCTAGACCCTAAACCCTATACTTTAGGGTTTAGTTTTACAGGTCAGTTCTTGGTTGTACCCTCAAGGTGATGTTCATCGGGGTTATATAGGAAAACCTGCTTTCAGGTACCCTGGAGTTAGGCAATATATCATATCCCCTCAGTAAGCCCGTTAACCCCTATAAGTAGGTTGCCTAACCCAGGTGTAATTCTTGGGTTCCACAAAAATGCCCTAGAAGAAACAGTCCATGCTACAGGTCTCGCTGGCGTGGAGGCCTTGTCTTTCTTATGCAGATAAAGCTGGTAATCTGTGGTTTTCTCAACCCTAAGCGCTATGGGTCCCATAGGGACCCCAGGAATGATGATTCCAGGAATAATGAGAATTTGATGCGGGTGGATTCATGGTCAAAGGCAGCAAGGCTTAGATGCAGGTTCTCTGGGGTTCTGATGTTGCCAGACATCACCTACTTCATCCGTCATGATGTTGAGCTTGTTTTAGCCTTGGCTATTGGGGAAGAGAGTTTAGGGTTTTAGAAATGGATTCCAACCAACTTCTCACGTGCCAGGCAGCTCGCGCTCAGATCTCGCAGATGCGGCAAGAGCTGGAGCTCTTGCAGAGCAAGAAGGACGAGGCTGAGGCAGGGAATAGGTTAAAGGTGTTGTACCCCCAGTTGTGGGGAGTCAAATGCATTATGTAGGAGTTTTAAAGGTTTAGGGTTTAGAGCTTTGGGGTTTTTAGGGTTCAGGGAAATCAGGGACAGTTTGGAGGTTGGTAAGGTTGGACTAAGGCGTAGGCTGCAAAAACTTGAGATTTGAAGCATCAGAAGCTGTCGTAAGCATCTTGAAGGATGTCGCCAGGTTGTAGTGACCTTATAGCACAATCTCAAAAGTCAAGGTGGGCTGAAACCCCAACTCCCTAATTTACCTCAAATATGTTAGGTTTGCAGCGTTGCGTTGGTACATGCCCCTTTCTAACCATACATCACCCTATATCCCTAAATCACCCTTTGCTTGTCGCATGCCCTCGGCCAAGCCGCAAATGGTGGATATTACTTACTTCATGCAGATAGTTAGTATCAACAGTATCCCACACAGTGTCGACCATCTGAACATTCAATATGAACATTACCTTCACTGCTCCTAGTCCCAATATTGGAGTACTACACTTTAATACTTTCTGGTTCCTGGGTTATTAAACAACATACCTAAAAAGTCTATACTTTTTCTGGGGTGTACTCCAAGCTAGGCTAGTTTATTTAGTCTCGGCTTTACCAACACATCACAAGGCATGAGGTGCAGAAGTTCTGGTGTTTTCTCCGCAACACGGTCAAGCAGCATGAATTTGAATTGATTTCTTGCTATCAGGGCCGGTAATTAGATGCATGACCCAGGATACATCCTAAGATTCTTACCCTAAGGGTCCAAGGACCCAAAAAAATGGGGCTTTAGGGCCAAAATACCAATATGGGCCCTAAACCCTATTATCGTTGGACCCTTAGATTTACCCACTTGTGCAGCAGGCGGTCTCATGACGGACACCCCTTCCCGAACTATACATCAGACAGCCTAGCGCTCCCTGGCGCTTCCGCTGTTTATGGGTTTAGGGTTTAGGGTTATGTGTTGACATCAAGTGAGCTAGGGTCCCAACTCCATGAAGGGGATTATGTAAGGGAGCTTTATTGGCTTATTAGGGGGGATGCTGGGAGTTTAGACTATAGCTGACATCTCAATCAGCGATTCCGCCTGTTCAAGGTCCCTCCCCTTCATTCCGGGTTCATATTTGGGAAGGGGTTTTAATAATAACAATAATGATAACAACAATAATAATAACGATGACAACAACACTAATACTAATAACTAGAATGTGCAAGTAGGCCTGCAAGTGAGCCTGCCAGGAGTCTGCAGAAATCGATTGCTCTCAACAGGACAAGGACCTGTGGCTGATGTTTGACAACTTAATGCGTGCAAGTGGGCCGCCTTTCTGAACTATAGTCTAAACTCCTTACAGGGGGGCTACATAGGGGATTATATAGGGGACTACTGTAGGGGTCATTAAGGGGGATATTAGGAGTTTAGACAGTAGCTCTCTGGCGTAACCACTTTTGATGTGTGGCATTTCCATGTTGGGGTACAGCATGGAAACCCACAATGACAGTTGCCCTTTTTGCTCCGATGAGCCTGAAACTTCATGCCTGCTTTGCACATTCTTCATGAGGGCATGTCTCACCTTGCTTGTAGCCATGGCATCATGAGAAGCAGATCCCAGTATACAGGTTTAGGTTGGGTACTGCCTCCCCCAGTAACAGTCTATATCCGGGGTCCTACTGAGGGCTGTATATAACCATATTATACTTGTTATCCAACTGTTACTGAGTGGGGGCAGTACCCAAGGTTTAGGGTTTAGGGTCATGGAGTCTTCAATGCCCAGTTCCGAGGGAGTTAAACTTCAGCACCCAGCACATGAAAGCTAGCTGACTTGTGGTGAGTCAAGTGCGTCGTCTAGGAAAGAGGCGGTGAGAACATAAGTGGGGCTTCTTCCTCCACTACTGCTGCCATCTTGTGGAAGCATATGAACTATAGTCTAAACTCCTTAAAGGGGGTTATATAGGGTATAATATAGGGGACTACCATAGGGGTTATTAAGGGGGATATTAGGAGTTTAGACAGTAGCTCATATGAAGAAGTTTTACGATTACCAACTTTGCGAGTCAGGGGGGATGTGTAAGTATACTGCAGAGCCCCCAAAAGCCCCATAAGCTTAGGGTTTAGGGTTTAGGGTTCATAGGGTTCAGGGTTTAAACTCCCCTAAACCCGAAACCCTGAACCCTAATCCCTAAACCCTGGGTAGGCCCCTGGGATATTTGATATTTTCCCTAAGGGCTTCAATAAGGGACCCTATATACTAATATTTTTCAAAGGGTTTTAGGGGCAACCCTGAACCTAGATCCTAAACCCTTGACCGCGAGCAAGGCCTCTCTCCCACCGTGGGCACTGGATCCCAGGCTTAACAAATCTTGATCTGCTTAGTTGTCTCCTTAGTTTTCGGGTTCCGGGGTTCTAGGGTTTAGGGTCTTAGTCTCTTTGCATACTTTGGGCTTTAGCTAGGGCTTTAGATTTTGGGTCCTAGGGTGTTAAGGTTTCAGGGTTTGGGGCGCCTCCCAAGAGAACCCGCTTAGAGATATTGAAGCGACCACCGTTCTGCAGAGATTCAGCAAGCAACATGAGCCCCGTAGACTAAATGTTCAGACTCAGACTCCCTTCCCCAAACCCTACAGTTTAGGGTTTAGGGTTCAGCGTTCAGGGTTCAGGGTTTAGGGTTTAGTGTAGAGCTACAGTCTAAACTCCTTAAAGGGGCTTATATAGGGGATTATAGAGGGGAGTGTTTGTTTAAACCGGGGTTACTAGCAGTTTGTGTAGCTCACTTAAGGCTCGGTTTAGGGTTTAGTGTACCGGGTAAATAGGGCTTAGGGTAATTAGTGTTTCGGGTAATTAGGGTTTAGGGTTTTTGGCTTTAGGGTTCTAATTATAGCTTTGTAATCACATTGAACCTCCAAGTAAACTACACAACGCCCTAACGGGGACCTCACCATCCCGTTACTTCTAAGGCTTAAGCATAAGAAGCCCTAAGCCAACCCTAAACCCCTAAACCTACTAAACATCCCAAAGCCCAAAACCCTAAACCGTAAAAACCCTAAACCCTAATCCCTAAACCCTAACCCTACCTAAACCCTAAACCCTAATCCTTAATCCCTAAGTGAGCTAGGAGGCTGAAAACAGCTGCCGGCAGATGAAGCTCTTGGAGTGCAGAAACCTAAGGCCTGGGTCATTGGGTAGTTCAGGAGTTAGGGTAGTTAGGGTTTAGGGTTCAGGAGTTAGGGTAGTTAGGTTTAGGGTTCAGCGTTCAGGGTTTAGGGCACAGGGTTTAGGGGTTTGTTAGGGTTCAGGGTTTAAGGTAGTTAGAGTCGAGGGTTTAGGGTTCAGGGTTTAGGGCACAGGGTTTAGGGGTTAGTTAGGGTTCAGGGTTTAGGGTAGTTAGGGTCTACGGTTTAGGGTTCAGGGTTTAGGGCACAGGGTTTGGGGTGGTTAGAGCTGAGTGTTCAGGGTGTGTTAGGGGATTATAGTATACCACGGGGGGGGCATTGAATGTGAGAGGCGTGGGGTGTTTTGTATGAGTCAGCGGGGATGAGTGTTATACGCTGTTTAGGGTTTAGGGTTCTGTTTTTGTATGGTTGGGGGTGGGGAGGGGGTTTATACAGGCCTGAGGACAGAAGACCGAGTAGTTTTGGGCTGAGAACTACAATGTCTAGGGTTCAGGGTTTATGGGTGCTAGCTTATGGTGCAATATACCCCCGCGCCGAATGCTAATAATGCAGGGCGTTGCAGAAAAGAAAGGGGGACCCCAAATATCATCTCAGATTAGAGGTGAGGTACTTCTTGGATCCTTCCTGAACTGAGAGGAGTTATCGTCACTCTATCTGCGTAATCCCGTCCCTCTACTATTGACCCTCCCACACACCTTGATAATGAACATTCCCTGAAATATATCTATACATAGCAAATATATATACATAATACACTGTACAAACCCAGTTTCCAATTATTTTTTCATTTTTTGAGTTTCTTTAAGCTGCGGGTCCTACTGCAGACATTCCTTGTGCTGCGAACGGCTCCGCTGCTGAAGATATGTCAGCTTGAGCAGTTTAAGACAATAGTCGTGGTTAGGAGTGGGTGGAGGAAATTTTGAAGCAGTTAAGATCCCTATTGCATTGTAATTCCTGAGATATGAGGTACATAGGGTGGTGCAAGATTTCCTCCATCCACAGTTCCATAGTACTGATGCACGTAGTGGTCAAGGTAGTGTGTAGTAAGAGTGGTGGTGATTTATCAACTCGAGTTTCCATGTCATTTCCCATTTGATTTCCCAGTTGATCCTCCAATATTGGATTATAAGTACAGTATACCCCTGAAGACCCCATGATAGTCCAGACCCTAAACCCTAAGCCCTAAACCCTAAACCTAAACTTACTTAAAACTATACCGGGGATTGTCACCCAAGCTCGATAGCCCTTGCTTCGTGTTCGGCGGTTTTGGGCTGAGTGGGCAGGCATATGAGTTGTACAATTGCCGTACGCGCAGTTTAGCGTACAGGGTTCCCTTTGTTGGGTCTGCTTCCTCTGACTAAGCAGTGGCTACACGCCTGTGTTTCTCCACTAGGTTGTGCAATCTCAGCTATCTCTGATCTGCCTGATGCCCGTAAGCCCTCAAGCCTAAGGTTTAAACCTCAAGCCTTATCTATATATAGATATATGTATGTGTATTCCCTACTTACCCTCAGTAAAGTGCTGGTGAACCTCCTCAGGTTCTACTCGTTTCGGGTGGTAATAATCACAGTGAGGGCGGGTTTATGAATCAGATACTTGGGGAGGTATACTTATACGTCATGGAATAAGCCAGCTATCCCCATCATGAATTTCTTGACCTACTTACGACGTCCCTCTGAACCTACAGATCCCCTTTGCAGGCATGAGCTCTCGAAGTGGCAACACCAGGCACCGCTTTTCCCAGGGACAAAAGGATTGGTGCTTTCTAGGGTTTATCCATACCCTAAACCCAAAACCCTGTAGAATGTCTTTTTTTAGAATCCCAGGTTGCTTTTCTGTGGGGCGGCTGCGAAAGTAGTCTGGAGTACGCGCCAGTGTGGGATGATTGGTATATGATCGTTGAGGATGCAGCCTTTTTTGTGGAGTGCAGCATTTTTTGTGAAAGCCTGGCTTCGGGTCAAAAAGGAGCATGATGAATGAACATACAAAGGAGCAGCCGCACGTAGACGTATCTTAGCTGGCAATCTGAATTTTTGCGTAAGCCTAGCGCGTGCTGGGCCCTTTCTGCCCTCCCTCCCCTTACTTGTCCGACTTTGCAGGTCAGGGAAACTTAGTGGGTAAATGATGCCGATAACTGGGATCTTTTTGTGGCTTGTAGGGGTGATTATCACACTTACTTTACGAAGGCCCCTTGACCTTCCAAGTACTTGTCCTCAAAATCTTAGCTAGCCCTGAAGGTAGACCATGGACCATAAACCTTCAAGCTTAACTTACTGGGTGTTAGTAGGGAACAAGGGCATATAGTATATGGGGATTGAATAGGTATCCAAACCATATGACCCATAGTCTAAAATCCTTAAAGGCGACTATATAGGGGAGTATTACGGGGGTTACTAAGGGGGGTACTAGGAGTCTAGACTATAGCTCATATGTGGGTTCTTGACACCAGATACCCTTTTGTTGGGTACAAACGCTTCAGTGGGTTTGGGCAGTATGTAAAGCCCTGAGGATCCAAATAGCCCAAAGTAGGTAAGATTGATGGACTTTGGAGCCACCTGTAGGTCTTATTTGAACCTGTATAAGTAATGTAGACCCCTAATTAATAAACCCCCTCCTGTTAAGGGCCTTAATATTAGGATCCCTATTATAATCCCTATTAAGGGGAATGGGTTTATTAATGAGTGGTCTACATTACTTGGATCCTGAGGGAAGGGGTTCACAGACTTGAGACCTAAGACAATCGGTGGCGTTCTGGCGATGATGATAATGACTTGCGCTGGTGCTGCTGCTGGTGTTGGTGCTGGTGCCGGGGGCGGTGATGGTAGAGGCGGTAAATCTTCCATTCTGCACCTGTTGAGGGTTTAGGGTCCCGTGAGAAGCCTCACTGTTCCAAAGTCTTGGCAGGTATCGACATTAGAAGCAAAGCGCCCTGCCGATGAGGACGAGGTGCGCCGGCATTGCCGCTCAGGGTTTTCAGGCTCAAGGCCACAGCTATGATGTAAATGGTTTTCCATAATATTAACAACAGGTTGATACAAGCAGAAGAGGCACGACATTCAGGTTCTGATGCTAGGTTACTCGGGCTATGATATATTAGTAAGGTTTCTTAGAGATAAGTTGTTGATGGGCAAGGTCCTGCGGGACCTCAAAGTTCACTACTAAGATGACTCCAAGAAGTTTATGTAGCAAAAGGTCACGCAGCAACTTTGATGTCTACCCTAAACTCGCAACCCTTTATGATCTCAGCTTCCATATCACTTTCCATGTTCTTGTGCATTTGATCCTTCATATCCCTACGACCTATATAATCCGTATATACCCCCATAAAGGGATCTAGGCGTTCCATTTCATTTTCCATGTTCCTTTCTGTTTGATTCTCTCCATGCTTGGGATAGTCTCCCTAAACCCCTAACCCATAAACCCTAACTAGTAGTTTCCATTTAAGTTTCTGCTATCCCAATATTACCCCAATGGGGACCAGCAGATTAAGAATTTGGGGATCGAGGCTGTCATGTCTTTCGGGTTTAAGCGGTTTAGGATTTCGGGTATCTTTGGGGTTTGAGGTCTTGGGATGTGGCTTGGGGATTTGTGGTTTGGTTTCTGGAATTTGGGGTTTGGGCCTTCATTGCGGGATCAAGTTGCTTCTGCCAGAGACGAAACTGTTGACTTTCTCTGCTTAGGAGGCCGCATGCCCCGCCTCTGGTGGAAGTGGAAGTGGCCCACAACCACTGCTGGAAGCTATTCCCCCCAAAACAAAGGCGAAGCCCAAAAAGTGCCTTCCGAAGGTTACTGTGCTGTTTTTCTGAAAGCTGGAGTTCCTGTTCTATCTACTGCCCTCATCCCGCAGGACGTATACAGCACATTCTTTCCAAAGGGTTTGCCGAACAGCAGACCCCCCGCCCATTGAAAGTGATGATGTAGAGAACCCTGTACCAACAAAACCTAGCCTCGAAATTATGTAGTAATAGTACTTCAAAATATTGTATTACCGAACTACGAAAAAATATAGATGTAGCAGTCATATAGTGATGCTATAGTAATGAAATAGTAGACTGGCTTCAAGGCTTACAAGCTGGGATGTGCTGTCGGCTGTCGAAGTTCCGGTGAAGGGCCCGAAAGCCCGACTCCCGGAACCCCCAACTCTAAGCCCGAAACTCTCAACCCTCAGCTCTAAACCACCCTCAACCCTAAACCCTAGTCAATACCCCCCGCCCAAGCCCCTCGAATCCCTAAACCTTGATCCACAAAGCCCTGAGGCATGCAAGCGTCGAAATGCACGTCCCGAAGAATCCCTAATCGTTCCTGGGAATACATCTACTCCCCCCTGTACCTAAACCATGTGAGAACCACAGTTATCCCCTGAACACATTGAACCCCAACTCCTAACCCCTAAAGCCATATAAATGATGCATTAGTTTTCAATTTCTTGTCCATTCCGTACCCTCAGCCCTAAACCCTAAGCCCTAACGGTTTCGGGTTTAGGGTCTAAATCCCAGACCCTAAACCCTACCAAGTAGCCCATGGCCTGACACATGCAGGTGCAGCGGCTAAAAGCTGAAGTAATGCACGCCCAGGATGGATTCCTTGCATTTTTGTTTTTGCTTTAGGGTGCAGCTTACTTAGCCAATAAAAGAACTTTAAACTTTTTGGGGTTTCTTATTTGGGCTCTATAATAAAGTTTGAACTTTTTTGGGCCTGGTCATTGGGAAAGAGAGGCAGGGGGGAGATAGTGAGCTATAGGGATTATGTAAGGGCATATAGGAATGTATTAGTTTTGGAGGCTTTGAGTAGTTTTAGGGACCTGAAGCTCTAAAGTTAAGGGTTTTAGAGTTTAGGGCTTCAGGGTTTAGGGCCTATAGTCCCCCCAAAGTAGACAGAATATGGCTTCGGGTATGTTATCATCAGATCCCCCATATACTCCATATTCTAAAGCCTAAACCCTAAATCAGACCCCCATATCCTCCATATTCGAAACAAATCAGATCCCCAAATACCCCATACTCTAAACCCTAAACCCTAAACCACATCCCCATATCCTCTATATTCTAAACCCTAAACACTAAATCAGATCCCCATATACCCCATACTCTAACCTAAAATCAGATCCCCATATCCTCCGTATTCTAAACCCTAAACCTTAAATCAGATCCCCATAGACCCCACACTCTATCTACTTAAGAGGGACTATAGGCACTAGGGTCCCAATGGATATCAGGAGAGCAAAGGGGCTGCTCTAGATGAGGGGAATTTAGGGCTTTTTTGATTTAAGAGTTTAGGGAATTTAGGGTTTTGGGATTTAAGGGTTTAGGATTTAGGATTTAGGCTTTATGGAATTTAGGGTTTCGGGTGTGGGATTTAGAGTTTAGGGTTGGTTGTAGGGCTTAAGGGTTCAGGGGTATCAGACACATAGGCGTGAACATGTGTGTGTGTGTGTAGCTGCTATTCATTTAGAGCAACTCCGTTGTATACGTATATGTATGTGATGATGCATCTGCAGATGCTTGTGGGAGGGATCTAGGCCATCAGGGCCAGTCTGGGGTCTAGCCTAAAACTTAAACCCTAAGCTTAGGCAAGAAAGACTTGCTTGCTCCCCGGTCTTCCTTGTTGCTTGAATGTTCTCATGGGATCTTTAGAATCAATTTGGGAGGGAATGTCCCAGGATGTTGCATACAGCTTCATGTATGCGGCCTAGGGGTTTAGAAGTTTCCGTCTTACCCTAAGCCCTAAACCGAGGCAATGCCCTGCTGCATGTCAGAACTGGACGGAAACAAAGCATACCACCAGTATGATGTAAGGATTATATAGGGTTTAGGGTATAGGGTTTATATAGGGATCATTTAGGGAATATACGAGGATCCTGTAGTGTAGACAGGGGGTTGCAAGCTCCCTCGGACTAGTCTGCGTTGAAGCTCTGGCTGGAGCTTCTATGTTCTGCATTTGCCCACAAGCAAGCTGCTCGAAGAACACCCTAAACCCTAAACCCTTAGGGTTTACGCTCTGTTCTTCTCTTTTGGAGCCCATGTTCCCCCACATGTTCAGTATGGCCAACTAAGGCGCTGCATTTACATTGTCTTCTTGGCCTCTTGCAGCTGTCCTGTCATTGCCATTCAAACAAAGGGCGGTGTAGGTGGTAGCCATGTGGGCAGGGAAACCTACCATGGTCTGGAAAGCGATGTATTCACGTCTTGCTGAAGAGAACCTAGATGAATGTACATATACATGAACGAGAATTTCATGCAATGAATAAGAAGGCTTGAGCTTTGTCATTGCCCCGTGTCTGCTTGCTGCAGGATGTTCTAGAATCAACTCGCCACGCCTGTCGGCACTTGGAGGCTTCTCTGACTAGACACGTCCAGGGGTCCCAGTTTTAGCATTTCTGGGACTCGGTCCCCCATACGAGGCGTTGGATGCAAAGTGAAACCCCTAAACCTTAGATTCACAGGTCGACTTACCATCCTAGGGCTGCAGCTTCTATTGTCCCATGGGGGTCAGGTGGGGCTTCCCCGAAATTAGGGGCAGGTACCCTCTTCAAAGGGGGTTAGAGGGGATATATGGGGGTTATATAGATTAAAGGGTTAAGGATTTCTCAAAGTTAGGGGTACCCTTGTGGGGGGTCCCTATAAGAAGGGTTATAGTGTTTCGGGGTCTATATCGGGGTCCCCTTTGAGAAACCACCATGTAGGTGTACCAGAGAAAGTCCAGGTGGAAAAGACCATGGAAATTGAAGCTACCTGAACCCCAAAAGTTTGCAGAATAATGGCCTTTTGGACCACATTTAATGGTTTTGGGCTGTTATTTTACCTACTTTTGGGGTCCAGGTACTTTGTATCTAGTTTCGGTTTGCTAAGGCTCCTGGGAGCACCCACAACCCGGAAGATTCTTTTAGCTCTCCCAGGACGTGCTTCCATGCACAATGTTAAGGGCTTGGGGCTTTTGTTTTAGGGTTAACAAAAGATGCTGGCACAGCATAACTGCGCATGCTCCGGGGGGAATTAGGGAAGAGGCTCCCTGTTGCCGTCCGTATGGCAATCCCTACATTGGTCCTTGTAATTCTGAATTGAATCCATGCCCGCATGAGCGCAATGAGTGAGGAAACCAGCATAGACCAAACCTTTTGATGTGGCTGTTCAAAGCGCAGTTTCCATGGAATCTTCACTTTTGCATTTGATTCTCAACCTATTAGTAAGCCCTATGGGCTCCAGTTACCTAAATCGGTTCTAGGTTCTACAGACCCTGTAGTTACATAGCCCACGAGCCTACTATTTAGGTAATTGGGAGCCATAGGTAAGTATTTAGGCTGCAGGCCCCCTTGCGTAGATAGAATATGGCTTTGGGTGTATTACATATAATAAGATCCCCATATACCCCATTCTATTGACTTAAGGACGATTACAACCCTAAACCCTATACTATAGTAGTTGCCGTTTTCCTTTCCATGACTTAAGGGGGACTATATATGCTACAGACTGCGGTCGGAGGTGGAGCAGTCAATTCCCAGCATCGAGCGCGAGGCTGTCTCTGGGGTCGGGGTCTCTGAACTAGACTTCAGCGCGGTTTAGGGCTTCAGGGTTAAGGAATTCGGGTTTAGGGTTTTAGGGATTAGGGTTTGAGGATTAGGGTTTAGTGGTTTGGGGATTGAGGGATTTAGCGGTTTAGGGATTAGGGTTTAGTGGTTTGGGGTGGCAAGCAGCACCATATGTCATCTATAGCGGGCGCCATTAATGATGTGATGCAACAAACGGTCCGAGAAACTTGCTGAGGGCCAAGGTTGTTGGATGAGGGTTTAGGGTATAGGGTTTAGGGTGTAAATGGTTTAGGGATTAGGGCTTACGGGTTTAGGGACATAGGGTTTAGGTGTTTAGGGTTTAGGGTTGAGGGTCTAGGATGATCGTGAACAGTAAACTCTGAACTGCGTAGCGTCTGCAAGTACTGAAAAGCCGCAACTCCTGATACTTAGCACCGCTAGCACCAGAAGAAGGGTGTAGGGGTTAGGGGGCCAATGAGAACGAGAGAGCGTTGATACTAGCTAAAAATCCTGTATGGCCCTAGTATTACTAGTAAATTATCATGACATTATTCGCGAAGTGCAAGGTACTTAGGGTCATGCAGGTATCGAAGGTATCATTCCGTTGAATACGTTCAGGGGCCATTGGGCTTGGCAGCGGGTCGGACGCATCTCACAGCTACATACGATATACCCGTATTATGGTAACTTCTTTTTAGTTCCGTAACAACAACCCAGAATAGCCACCCGTCGCGTTCCTAATGGTGCTGGAGATATGTCAGCCGCACACATGCATTAGGTGGACCCCCTTGTCCTACCCTGTAATAGTTTTCATAAGAGGAATACAACAGGACTTTAATCTAGTCACCATTATCCCTATAGTCATTTTTACTGGGCGGGCTGTCCACCTCACCATGCAGCCAATTCTTATTGCGGGCTTTGATGCGCACCTTGCTGGCTGACAAAACCTGGACACTCCATCTACCCTTAGGGGCCATAAATCCACCATGAATGGCACTCACTAGCAGCGTCTTGGAACCGTTGCCTGAAATCCTACACCACTACATAAATGGTTCTACGAAAGGTTGGTGCCCTGGGGACTGGGAAGATACACAGAGAGCAGCAAGGGTTGATAGGGGTCCTGGCTACGCGGGTTGGCCATGGTTACTAATAGTCTAATACTTGGAGGGTCAGGGTGACTTAGTAAGTAGGTTAGTAACCCCTATAACCCACATAATAAGCCCAATTATCCCCATTATTAACCTACTTACTAAGTCCCCCTGACCCTCCAAGTAGTTACTAACCATTTTTGCTATGCCCAGCCCATCGGAGCGCAGGATGATGACGACGATGTACTATCACCAAAGCAAGCCTCGGCGCACAGCGGCGTTCAGGCCACATAAAGATCCTTCTTGGCAAAATGCACAGGGGCATACAAGGAAATGGAAAAGAACATAGAAACTAGCATGTGTGCTTTGTTGTTTAGAGGGAAGTTAGGTTTCATCCAAAGGTCTTTTAGGGAAATTAGTCGGGGTTTCTGTAGGTCTTCTTCAGGCTTGGACAGTCTTTGATCGGTTTAGGGTTTAAGAGTTACTTGGAGGCTTAGCAGCTACTTATAGCTGGGCTTATATCCCTACTTATAACCCCCTAAATGGGCTTATGAGGATTACCCCAATTTTCAGTAGGGTGATAATCCCAGTTTTCAGTAGTTACTAAGCCCCATGAACCCTAATCCCTAAACCCTATATATCCCTATACCCTCCTTTAAAGGGACTAAGTCCCATGGGCCTCCAAGTAGGGCTCAGGTTCACGCAGATCATCCTGATTCAGCCGGCCCTCCAATGTCGTCCCCTTGAAAACCTTCATAAGGGGTTTAGGGTTTCTGGGTTAGGGGTTTATGGGTTCAGGGCGTTTCAGGCTTAGGGTTTTGGGTTTATGGGTTCAGGGATTTTCATAGGATCTAAACTTGAACCGTGCATCTTCCAGACATCGGTAGCCAGAACTGAAGCTTTGAGTAGGATAACTGTACATTGAATTAGCTATAACTTCCGGTCAGGATCACGTAAGCCCACTTCTGACAGCGCATGAGTCTCCACAAGCATGGCCACGTGTTGAAGGCGACAAAATTCATAAACCTTTTGCAAATGTGATGCTAGTGCTTCAGGCCTTGGATTAGTCATCATTAGACCCTGGTCCTCCGGGGTTTAGGCATCTGATGTGATATCGAAGCTACGATTACCGAGAGTCTGACCATGGCATGATCGCGGAGTTGCGCTTTGACAAAATCCTGGTACCGGCCCTTACTATGCATAGACCCTAAACCCCTGAACCCTACCTCCAGGGTTTAGGGTTTAGGGTTCCCCAATCACGGCAGATCATGGCGGAGAAGCATCTGCGCGAAAAAGCCGAGGACGCTGCTCTCGGCTTTGGTTTAGGGTTTAGGGTTTAGGGTTTTCGGATTTCGGTGGTTGAGTTTACTGTAGGGTCTCGAGCGTGGATGCTACGACTTACTCGTTGCTAGAAGGGAAAACAGCGCATAGTGTAGAGGGAGTATATAGGGATGATATTCCCATATTTCCCACTAGCTAACCATTAGTAAGTAGGAAAGATACAGGAAATTCTTCCCTGCAGAACGGTCGAAAATTCCCCTGACCAAGCCCGTGCAAGGATCCGTCATCTGTCCGGCACGATCTGCAGCGCCTTTTTGGGGTTGAGGGTTTTGTGCTTAGGGCTTGTTAATAGGATCATCCCAGCTTGATGTTTCGCAAGAAAGGATGTCTTGATGCCCTAGAGGGTGTAGGCTGGGTCAATCCCCCTACAGTTATGTCCCTAAAATACGGAGTTAAAAGTGGGGGATTGATCCAAGGCTTAGGGCGTAGGGTTGGGATCCACGGCTTCCTGTGTCCCATCGAGCCCAATGTGCTGATCCCTAATAGGTTTAGGGTTTAAGGTTTAGGGTTTAGGCATTTAAGGTTTAGGGTTTTAGCGTTTAGGGTTTAGGGCTTCATACGATGAAAACTAGGAGTGAGATCGCAGTTTCAATTTTCTTTTCATCGTTCCTTCATGACCCCTACCTAACCCCTTTTGTTCCTCACTGATGAGGGGTCTTGGGATCCCTGGGGTTGGAAAAGGCCAAGCATCCTACAATAATGGAGACGAATCAATTTGCACAATATGGACAGTTAGATGGAAACTGGGATGATATAATCCTAAACCCTAAACCTTGGGTACTGCCCCCCCTCAGTAAAAGTTGGATAATAAGTACAATATGGATATACATATATATGGATATATTATATATATAGAGCTCTTAATAGGACCCCCAATGTAGACTGTTACTGGGGGGGGGCAGTACCCCCCCCCCAACCTAAACCCTCTACTGCGTTAGGGCCTTCTGCGCTTAGACCTCCCGAACCCCTAAACCCTAAACCCTAAACCCTAATCCGCAGTGTAGGGCTCCGGGTTTTGTAATGTATGCGCGAAGCTCGTAAGCGGCCTGAAGCTTCTAGCTTCAGATCTGCGGTTTAGGGTTTAGGCTTTAGGGTTTAGGGTTTAGGGTGGGTTTAGGATTTAGGGTTAAGGGTTTGAAGGCGTTTCGGGTTCCCTACTTGGAAGCTCATGGGATTTAGCAACTACTTCTAACTGGGCTTATAACCCTACTTATAATCCCCCTAAATGGGCTTATAGGGGTTACCCCAGTTATAAGTATGGATATAATCCCAGTTATAAGTAGTTACTAATGAAGTCCCATGGCCTCGAAGTAAAGGACCAAGGCCCTGATTCTAAACTGCATTGATGCCAGCCGATGCTGCGGAGGAGCGTGGGACACATCTTGCAGCGAAGACGAAACGTCCCTAAATGGCACTTCATTCCTTCTGAAAGATTTGGCCGGGTCATCCTTTCCGATTCCTCGGGTAAACAGGTTTTGGGGTGCAGGGTTTAGGATACTGGAGAGGTCTGTTGCTTTGAGGCTCCAGGGGACTAAACCCTAACCCTAAACCCGAAACCCCTAAACCCTGAACCCCTAAATCCTAAAACCCTAAACCCTAAAACCCATCTGGTCTGCCTGCTGCGAACGGAGGGCACCTGTGAGTCGCAAGCCCTTCCATGAGCAGATGTATAGACGAATTATCACTTGAGTAGTACTTTATTTGGGGATACTATGGTACTCATTATAGAGTAAGATTCTATCCTCCTTTTGGGGTATAGTATGTTATATAAGGAATATAATCTTACTAGGTTTAACCACCAAAAAACATTACTCACTTGTAGTACAAACAAACTGAAGGAATCTTAGATGTTGTACTATGAAGTGTGGAGAATATCTTTTTTGATCTGTTGTCCCTCTTGTTGCTACTTCTGTTGTTGTCTTGCAGCATTAAGTAGTTTCAGCATCGCAGGACTCATGGGAGTCCACGTAGTTTGCGTGGCATTCAAAATTCAAGGGTGGGGGGGGTGTTGGGTATTAAGGGGCAACCCCTCTTTCGCACGGTCAGCACGTGTTTCTTCCTTGATACTGTAAACTCTGCCACCCTAAACCCTGAACCCTAAACCTTGGGTACTGCCCCCACTCAGTAACAGTTGCAAAATAACTGTAATATGTTTATATATAGCCCTTCATAGGACCCCTAATATAGACTGTTACTGGGTGGGGGCAGTACCCAAGGTATAAGTTCCGTTTGGCGCCTTAAAGCCATGGCTATCTGAGACTCTTACATGAGGT
>CAJNIZ010001658.1:5183-55696 GCA_905231905.1 Symbiodinium pilosum
GGCGCAGCTTACCCTAAGGGTCCAATTACCTAATAATCATATACTTACCCAAAACCTATACTACAATTCCTATTACCCAAAACCCAAGTACCTAATTATTGGGTACATGGACCCTCTGGGTTAATGTCCGAATCGCATGGGCCGCGCGGAACGTCAACGCCTGGGTGCACCGCGAATTGGAATGCTATCTGGATGTTATCGAAGTCACGTCATGTACTGTGTTTGGGCGCAAGAGCCCACAGCAGGATCTCACAGTCCTCCTTAAGTAGATAGAATATAGCTTTGGGTAGTTTTGGGTATGTTATAATAAGATCCCCATTTGCCCCATATTCTATCTACTTAAGGGGGGCTATACTTCTGGATTCATCCTCTTGCTTTGCGCTTCGACGGAGGTTGGGCCGCCCCAAGGAATGGGGGAATGGAAAGCGCAACGGCAACCTACTGTTCAGGGAGACCCGGCCGTATCCCCGAAAAGAAAGTAACGCGCTGTCGTCTAGGTCTAGGATTTAGGTTTGTTAGCAAGAAAAGAAGGAATGCAGCAGGACATGAAAGATCTTATCTTATTGCGGAGTCCATACCCCTAAACCCTAAACTCTGAACCCTAAACCCTATACAGCTTTCCATAGGATTCCATGCAGATAAGTTCTACAAGTGGGAGCTATAGTTCCAACCTTATTGGGAGGGATACGTCTAGCTGGACAGGTTAGCCGGCCACGAACCTCTAAGTAGGATGTAAACGCTTCTTGTGCTGGGAATTCGATCTCCCTAACTCCTAAACTGTGTTACGCTGTTTTCCACAGACCTTCGCATGAGGATTGTTTGGGCACCTGTCTTGAGTTGTTTGGCGGTACAGCACGTACAAATTGGATCCGCAATCTCTCAAGAACCTACTGCAAATTGAGACACATCGCTATTGGGGCCCTGACCTTTACACAATGCTGCGAAGACTGCGTGAAGTTGTGTATGAGTCTTCCGTCACAATGACTGCGAAGTATCTATCCAATTCCTGTATGATGCTCAGTCTTTCGACACGCGCCCCACAAAGCTTGACCTGTCTCCTGACTTGCAGCAATACATCAAACCCTGCGGGTCTAAGTCCCTAGTGTTTAGGGTACTTTAAACCCCAAAGTCTACAAAGAACACCTACTTTGGAATCCTTGGATCCTTATTTCAAATCGGGGCCTCTAAAGTCTATGAACGGCACCTACTTTGCACTCTTTGGATCACGAAGGAGACTTGCAAAACCCAAACCAACCAAAGTACCCACGTGGCACAAAGTATGCTTTCGCAGTAGGAACTTCCATTATGTTTGGGGTAAGTATCCCCTACATAGCCTTTTTCCTAAACGCTAAGCCTAAATCCTAAAACCCTAAACCCTAAACACCAAACCCTTAAAAAGGGTACTTAGAACTTCTTGGGTTAGGTGCGGTGCATCCTGCATCGACTCACACGGGCTCGGTCGCCGTGAAATTCGGGACCGGCTCTTTGGAGCATGAGTCTTCAAGGTTTAGGGTTTAGGAGGCTTAGGATTTAGGGACAGTATGAGAGCCCAGGGAATGGGTTTGGGGGTTTGGGGATTGAAGGGCTTAGGGGAACCCAGAGCTAGTTATGGCTAGTCAAACGGGAGCCTAACTCGGTAGCAGAGAGGGGGGTAGTAGGTGCAAAAGGGCACTAAGGTCACGCAGATTTTAATTCTGAACAGCATGTAACAGGTGTCTCGTAGGGATCCAACGAGGACAAAGTAGGTATTCTTCATTGACATTAGTGCCCGTAGTAGGTATGATTGCAGACGCACATCTCCACGGTATGATGTTGAATGGTCGTTTCCCTTCTCTTTGCTTTGATTGACGGCTAATGGAAAAAGAACCTGCAAACTATGCTGTCCAAATCTTGTCTGTCAGCAGTAGAAATGACAGCTTGCCGTTTGGGAATACCGCAATGCTTGTGGGAAAGGTGCCACATTCATAAGCACATGCTCCCTAGATCCATGTTGTCATGCGTGCAAAATGTAATTTCTTTTTACGGCAGGAGCATGCCTGTGTGCTGCTTCCCGTTCTTCCAAAGCATGTTGAACATCATTGTTGTCATTAGAGGTGAGGAGAAGCACCTCTTGCCCTAAGTTTCGCGGCCTATTTTAGGGCACTTCCCGACAGATACTTGCCCGGATCATTCCTAGTTCCATATCGTTTCCCATGTTTCGCTTTGTTCTCCATTCTTGGATGGTCATTTTCCTTGTGCAACCCCAACATATACCTCAATATAGTATAGTAGTTTCCATTTGCGTTTCCATTATCCCTATAAAACCCCTATATTTGGCACTGTGGTGTTCAGCGCCCCACCACTAAGGGCTATTAGACCCTAAGGGTACCTTAATCTACCCTTAATAGGGTCCTAATAGGGAAGTGTAAGGTCTAATAGCCCATAGTGGCAGCTAGCGGCTTCGGTTCCTGGCGAGGACAAAGATGCAGTCGAAGACATTTGCGGAGTCGGTGAAGAGGACGCGGCGACCAGCAAGGTGCACTATTCAGGGTTCAGTTGAGCAATACGGGGGTTATATAGGGTATTATATACTCGTTAAAGGGGGGGTTACATAGGGGACTATATAGGGTTTAGGATTTAGGGTTGAGGGTTTAGGGTCTATACTCCTTAAGGGCTGTTTATATAGGGGATCATACAGGGATTACTACAGGGTTACAAAGCGGGATGCTAGGAATTTGGACAATGGCTCCCATGGACCCCCTCTGGACAAGCAAGACTGTAGCTCAGTTGGGAGCATGTGCAGGCCTAAGGTCTCAATTTCAGAACAGGGTTGGGGGGTAGGTTAAGTGAACATGGAACCTACCATTGGGGTAATCTTGGGGTTGCACTGGGATAATGGAAAATACAATGAAAACTACTATTTAGGTATAGGGCTTAGGCTAGCGGTGCATGGCAGCAAGGATAGGGACGGGTACTTACTGTAGGTTGTACAGATTAGGTTAGGTCCCGGCCCAGTACTAATACTATATACGGAGCCTATAATAGTTGCCACTATTATTTCCTGGCGGTCACTGTTCATGCTGGGGGTGGGGGGTGAACTGAATGAAAAGATTCTAAATAGAGCCGCCCAACACCGGGCTTGCATTGACGAGCATCCTCTTCTCCTCGCATCGGGTTTAAGGTTTAGGGCTTAGGTGTGATGTTTCAGACAAGGATGAAGTCGGGCCTCGCAAATCAGCCTTTCTGCCCCGCGGCATGGGCTCCCGCAAAATTGTGCTGCAATCCCCCCACTTTCCTTGCGTCGCCAGCGGGCCCTGATGCCAATAGAATCCTTGAGTACAGCCAAGTTTGCATCCAGGGGCAGGCGAGATCATTCAGGTAGGAGGGAGAAGATGTTGTAATGGATGTTGTCGTTTTGTTACCGTGCTTCTGCGCGCCAAGGTAGCTGCAATGCTGACGTGAATGTTTGGAGTTATGACCTTATAGGGTGTAGGGTCGAACTTCCTTGGCATTTGGTGAGGTTTTGCACTCGTTGTTTCGGGGGCTTCCTGTTGCTGCTTCAAAATTCTGCTTGCCAGGGCTCAAATATCTTCTTCATCGCACTTCACTGTGCTTCCTTATTTGTCTGATCCGTGTCACGATTGGGCATGAGTCTTAGTTTGCTTATACTTCGATCGAAAGGAATACATAAAGGTCTAGACCCTCTGTTCGAATTCTCAATATGCAATTCTAGCGGAATACGTATTTCAGGCTTACACGAAGTCCCCATGCGGAAGACATTGCTGGGTCTCCTAAACCCAAATCCCTAAAACGGAAAACCCCGAACCTTAAACCCCTAAATGGGCCAGGTTGATTTGCCGCTTCCACTCCGGCATGAACCTCAAAGGCTACGCAGGCCAGGTGGTCAATGTGGTGGTGAAGGCCTGGCCACGCCGTTTGGGTTTAGGGTTTGAGGTTTATGGGGGCCTCCAAAAATACTTCTGAATTGTTGGTTAAACTAATATACTCCTAATAGTAACCGAAAGTATATCTGTTTAGTGCGGTTCTGAGGCCCATTCAGTAGAGTTTACCTAAGGGATCAGCTCAAAGTAGGTAATCTTTAGAGACTTCAGGGCCCAAAGTAGGTAAGAATTAGATACTTGGATCCCAATGGTACACGAAAACATATAATGTCATTAACTTACATTGCGCTCTTGAAGCGTGGCGTGCAAGGAAAAAGCGGTACTGGTTTCCCCCAATCTGGGAAGAACGCTTCTGACAAAAACAGTTTCCCCAGCCCTACCCTGCAATTACTGACTCTAACTTCCCATCTATATTTCTGTTCCTGGATACTTAGATATATTGGGCATACGAAGGTTCAGAGACTTGGGCAGAGCTTTATCTCTGATCCATGCGGAGGATACTCCTACACTGGCCATAAACCCAAACCAGTGGCCTAAACCCTAACCCCTACACCCTAAACCCTAAACCCTAATCATAGGGTTTAGGGGCTCAGGGGCTCGATGCCTTCCGTGGACCTCTCCTCAACTTTTTCTTTAATTGTGACTTGGCTTAGACCTGGCTTCTACATCAGAGAGTCCCATCTTGCTCTTTTAGTACTGACTAAAGCCCTAACCTTAAACCTTCAACCCTTAACTCTGAGCCCAAAGCAAGAAGCCTCTCACTCCAGCACACCTCTGACTCCTGAAATGGAAGCTTCAAGGTGTAAGTCATGTCTGACAGCTTCTGGGTTTAAGTTATGTATGACAAGCCCCTAAATCCATAAATCCGAATAACAACTGGTTTAGGGTTTAGGGTTCTGACCCCCCCGCCCAATCCTGTAGTCTCCCATTCGACCCCTAGTAAGCCTCTATGTATTCTGGAGATCGCTGGAATTGCACTTAGCTGGGTCATTATCGGAAGTGTTTTTTTTGGTTTTCAATAAATGCAACCCTTAACCTTATACCGTACACCAATAAGAAAGCCGTTAACATGTCAAGCGACCGTATCAAACGCTGCCTCCAAAAAACGTTGGGCCTTCTAAGTTCAAAAAGAGAAAGATCCTATCTACAATGTCCCTACCAAGAGATCCTCCTATGACACAATGATTGGTAGACATGCTAGCAGGATTAAAAAAGCTGGAAAGCGTTCTTACTCCCAGGTTCCACCCAAAAGAGATCCCAGTTATTATTGACCAGCCCCTAAACCCTTGCACCGAAGCGTTATGTTAGAGGTTGCTGGCTGCCGTCTGCCAGATGATGCTGGAGCCTGGCACATCCTGCACACAGCGCAGGCAAATCTCCAGATTGTGCGTTTACTTACTGGGGGTAGTAGGGAATATAGGAATATGTTATATAGAGGGTTTACACAGGGATTGTATTCCTTTATTCCCTACTGACCGCTAGTAAGTTCAGGGGTATGGCCACATTTTTGAGCAATCATGCATGTAGGAATTTCTGATTTTCCACTGCAGGGCAGCGTTGTGCGCATATCCTAGGTTAACAGGCATTCGGACCCTAGCATGCTTTACGACCCCCGACTGCAGCTCTCTGGCACAACTATTTCCAAGTAGCTGGGACCCTTGGTTCGTAATTTCGAGAAGGGCCATACCACTAAGGGCTATTAGACCCTAAGGGTACCTTAATCTACCCTTAATAGGGTCCTAATAGGGAAGTTTAAGGTCTAATAGCCCATAGTGGTAACTTTGTGGGTCTTTACGCCCTAGACCTTGAGACACAATCTGTCCGGGCCTTCCAGTCCGGTCTTGAGGTGTCCCTTAGTAGGGGTCCAAGTCCCCAAATATTAGGAATTACAGTATTGGGTACCTAAAGCCCCAGTACTTGGTTACCTGGACCCTCCGGGCTTGTTGCTGGCCCATCCACGCCGTAACCCTCAGTTTTTTCAAACCCTAAACCTCAAACACAAGATTCATGAATGTCTTAGGAGGGCTCCAGTTCAGATAGGCGCCAAGCAAACCCGTCTGGTAGTAACTGACAATTAGAGAAGGGTCCCCTTTTCATAACCCTACTCTACTGTAATCTAGGGTGTAGGGTTTAGTTTAGGGTCATTTACCAGGGAAGTGGAGATGACCCCCGGTTTTTTAGGAAAATCCCATTTCAGGTTTGGGGTTCAAGGTCCAGAGCTTCGGACGCTTTTGAATGCTATCATGGCTCCTCTGAGATTCAAGATATTCAGGTTAGGGTTGAGGGATAGAACCTCTTAGGGGTTCGTGTGGGCAAAGAAGCTAACCTTCTCCCACACGAGCATGGAACCTCCAAAGGGCTTATCTCCTGACAGCTCCAATCAAACTGAGGGACTATAGATCATAGAGCCCCTTTTCCCAAGGTCCCCTACCGACATTACTTTTTGATAAACTCGGTTGCTGTTAAAGAAGGTAAATCAAGTTACCATAATGGGTATATATATATATACATAGAGTAAGAAAAATAGGGGTTCCCCAATATAGTAACTTAAACAGAATTGAATTCCTTAGCAGCAGCCCAGTAAAGCCTCCATCTGTTGCCAGGAGCTGAACCGATTGGACGAGATGAAGACTAAATCCCCTGGCTCCAACGCTGGCATCAAGCTCCGGCGCAAGGTGATTCGGGGATGATTGTCTGGGTTGCCGTTAAGGAATTTAACTTAAGTTGCTATATTGGGGCCTCAAGCGGTGTTGGGGGTTTAGGCCATAGGGATACAAGTGGAAGACGGGTTTGGGTGTCTATAGGGTTTGGAAGGAATGCAAGTGGCGGTTTGCAAAGTATGGATACCCCCAGGCGAGTGAGCAATGCAGGGCCTCTATAGGTAGGTTGTGCAGGTTCCCTGTGCGCCCTCATGATTCCACACGGGCTTATTTTGGGTCTCATGTAACAAAGTGCGCTACGGCATTATGCGGTTCCCAAACTCGTTCTCCTTTGGCACACAGCTAAGCAAACAGATCTCCGGGGACCAACGGGGATATCGCAGCATCGTGTTGTTTTCGTGCACGCCCTAAGTTCTTTGAGATTCTTTGAAGTACCGATGGCCCCTGACAAGATGCCCTTTGCAAGGGTACAGTCCCCCTTTAGTAGATAAGACTGATGTAATTCCTCAATATCATAATAAGATCCCCATATACCCTATAGTCTATTCACTTAAGGGAGACCATTTTCTGCCGAGTTTACCAAAGCTCTACAGCAATGAAAGGCCGAGGGTTCAACATATTGCTTTGCAAATGTACATGCTTCTCGTACAATACAGACAAAAACTTCACAACAATGTCATGGGGGCCCAGCGTCCATGCAACTTTATGCAGGTGTACAGGACTTCTGCAAGATGTCTACATGCATATGAGTAGTTCGCGGAACTCGTATTTTGTGTGCTATACGCAAAATGCCCCCCCCGCCCCCAAATGAATTGCGTCTTCAAGCTGTAAAGCATCCAAAGCGCCCCACAAAATGTAATAGAAACAACAGAAGCATTAGCAATAAAGTTTTAGTCTAAAGTTCGAAGCCCAGGGACCCTAAAGCCTAAACCCTAAGCAGCTTTCCAGGCACTGCAGGACAATGCGGATGCGCCGCCAAATCACTACAACACTAACCTTCTCAGCTTTCCTGGCGAGGCAAATTGGCTGTAGAGTCTACGGTTTAGGGTTTATAGGGCTTAGGTTTTTGGGGTTAAGGGCTGGGCGTCTAGTTGAATGCTTGCTGTTCAGTGTGCTAGGAAACATCTAGGTCTACTAGGGGCTATTGAGAGGTGGTAAGCAATACTACCGTAGGAGTTGTGACAGGATTACCTCCAGACCCAAATACGTGTAAGCAACTCCAATTTAAAGGGCTGGTCTTTGCTAGCTGCGATGTCGTGCACTTGCCTCGCACAAGGTCGCAATACGAGATTCTTCGTCGCCTTCTCCCCCTAAGCCCTAAACCCTAGTCCCTAAACCCTAAACCCGAATCCCTAAACCCTAATCCCTCAAGTACGAGTTGGGCCGTCGCTCGCCCAGTTGATGGTTTGCTGACGTGGCGGGTTCTAGCTGCCATTGACCCAAGTAGACTCCTACCTATAGCTAGCCATGGAAACGTTCAGTGGGTATTATGGCACTATGGCAGGTAATCTAGAGCCTTTACAGGTATCCTGGTAACACTGATACCTTGCAACATAGTTTGACTTCATGTTACCACCCTAATCCATGCTCTTGATGAATAAACTCCCTTAGACTAAAAAAAATCTTCGGGCCAAATTACGGGTCAAAGACTACTTTACAGGTGGAGGCAGGTTTGGGGCCGAACACCACCTGGATTTAAAGAAAATTATCCCCAAACCCCAAGAAAATATGGGTCCGATTTCAATAAGATTCAAATGGATTTTAATTGAATCTATGTTGATTTTGATTGGACCCAACCGGGGTTCCGTGGACGTCATTTACAACTGAAATCTCCTTCTGGCATCTGGGGCCCGTGAAAGAAGGGGCCCGGGGCGCCCTCATTAATCAAGAACGCGGATTAAACTACCCTTGCCAAAACCCTAAGTACCAGTTATTGGGTATATGGACATGAAACCCCTAATCCCTAAACCCTAAGCTCTACACCCTAAAACGTGAACCCTAAACCCTGCACCCTAAATCCTAAACCCTAAGCCCGAGAGCGAGCAGGTTGATGAGAATGGCGTGCTGCACTTCACAGATCCCTCTGTGCCTCTTCTGCTTCAGGTTTTTGCAATTAGGCTTGGGGGATTAGGGTGTTAGGGATTTGGGTCTAGGGCTTTGGGTTTAGGGTTTGGCTGGATGCATGTCCTTGATGGCTACCTAAGTAATTAAATCAGGGCTTTTAGCCTTGATTTGCGACTTCAGATCGTTATGAATCACCCTGAAGTAATGTTTAGGCTACGAATCGTAGTTCTGAGATGGCGCTATTTGAGGCTGTAGAGGTGAAGATGGTTTGGGTATATGTGTCACAACAGGGAGTGTCTACAGGTTTAGGGATTGGGGGATTTGTGGATTTAGGGGGGTTTAGGGTTTAGGTTTAGGCTGTTAAGACACGATCCATCGGAAGTTACCTAATTACGAAGAGTATAATTACGGCAAAATCTCTTACTCACATGGTGGGCGTCTACTCTCCCGCAGGCAACCTTGGACCAAAATGCCCCACTGGGCTAAGGGTCTGTAGCAATACATGTATACATAAATATGTGTATATACATATATATATATATACATATATATATATATCTTTTTAAAAAAGGTGCGGTAATTCAAAAGTAGTCTTCCTTTGCAGTTTCACATACCTAGGGTGTATGGAGGGAATCTCGCCACTGCGTCCCAGCATACTGTGATTCCCGGGGTATAGCATATCCCTAAGGGTCCAAGTACTATAAGGCTTTAGGGTACCTAAGACCCTAATATTTAGGTACTTGGACCCTTAGGGTATACAAGGTAGAAAGGTTTTCGTGAATCCATGAGGTAGCGGCATCTTGATCCAGTAGTTGCCCAAGCTTGACATGCTAGATGTTTTCCAGAGTCCAGGGCGGCCGAGGCGATTGAGCGCATTTTTGGACGCAGGCCCATTCGGAAATTGGGGCTCCAACCCTTTGAGGATGAAACTTCGCAGGGTTTTGTTGTCCCGATACCCAGGTGGAAAGGCGTGCTTCGAGCAAGCGGTATGATAGGTTGGTGTAGATAAGCCAGCGGACATAATAACGCAGAGTTATAGAAGCATCTGACCGCTCGAGCGGGCTCCGTTGTAACATCTCCCGTACTAATGCGTCAGCATACCAATCGCCCCACCGACGGTGTAATTAATAGCAGGAATAGAGACGGACCCCGATACATTTTCCATGCTCCTTGTGGGCACTACAGGTAGTTGGGCTGCGCTTACATCCTGAAACCTAAACCTCTCAGGTAAGTAGGTGGATATGAAACCTCCAGAGTTGGGCTTAAGAGTAAGCCCGCTCACAGACACCTCTGTAGACCCGTTACGAAGAACCTCTGTTTCAATGACCGGGATACCAATAGTATGCCAATACAGGTGGTTCCTGGTAGAATCAGGCTCATTTGTTAGGAATCCGGAACGTAAATCCTTTGCCCTCGGCAGAAAATGCCGTTTCGCCTGGATTCGCCCAGACGAGAAGACAGGCTGCAAACAAACAGCATATGG
Source organism: Symbiodinium pilosum (assembly GCA_905231905.1). Lineage (NCBI taxonomy): Eukaryota > Dinophyceae > Suessiales > Symbiodiniaceae > Symbiodinium > Symbiodinium pilosum. The sequence continues at coordinate 15,272 of CAJNIZ010001658.1, forward strand.
GGTTCCCTCAGTTGGGGGTAAGTTTTTGGGGCCTTATAGCAAGGATTATAGTACGTGGGGGGGCAATAAAACATGTTGGGATCTTCCAATAACTTAGCGAAAGAAATTGCAAGATCCCAAAATCTTGAAACCTACACAGAATCCAGGCGCCCGAGCAACGATTAGCCTGGATCGAGCGGCAAACACCCGCGGACTTCTTGCTGAAGGGGAATGGTACAGGGTTTAGGATTTAGGATTCTGGGTTTTAGGAGTAGGGTTCCGTGTTTTGGGCTTATCAGGTTTGAGGATTACGGTTCAAGGCTTAAGGCTTATAAGGCATGAGGTTTAAGGTTCAGGGTCTATGAGGCTTATGAGGTTTGAGGATTAGGATTCAGGGCTTAAGGCTTAAAAGGTTTGAGGTCTAGGATTCAGGGTTTACAAGGCCTGCGAGGTTTGAGGTTTTTGGCAAGTAGGGTTTAAGACTTATCAGGTTTGAGGATTAGTGTTCAGGATTTACAAGGCTCATAAGGTTCGATTGTTAAGGTTCAGGCTTTTCAGTCTTAGAAGGTTTGAGGAACTGAGGCTACTCAAGCCGCAGCTTTTGCAAACTGAGCTGAGGCTTTATTAGGGTTTCAGGGTCCTAAACCCTAAACCCTAAACCCTAAACTTTTAGGTTTAGGCGACCTGGAGTTGACAACTTGCCCCTCTTCCAACATCCCAAACTCAAGCCAAATGAGCCATAGTCTAAACTCCTTAAAGGGGGTTATATAGGGGATTATATAGGGGACTACTATAGGGGTTATTAAGGGGGATACTAGGAGTTTAGACTATAGCCTATAGCTCAAATCACCCTACACCTTTCACTCCATGTGGCCAATCATTGGGTACCTGGGATTTCGGTACTAGTAAGTGCAGCAGAGGTTCTGGGGAGGTATATGATTTAGAGGGACCTATAGCCCTGACAGCTTTTTTTCTCTGCATAACCTACCTTCAGGAGCTCCAGTTCCCTGACTAATGGATTCTATAGGGTTTAGGGTTTAGGGTTCCTCTACACTCCATAGTTCCCTCGGCTACACACCCCAGAGGCCCACCAATTTGTTTACTCTCCCCCTAACCATCATGGAAGCTCCAACAGGGCCATGTAACATATCATTGTCCTTATTAGAAAAGTGAGCTGTAGCAGCTTTTTATAGTAGATTTGGGTAGTGGGAGTAACTTGAAACCCTACTGTAGGCCCAGGAATAGCCCTAGCTTCAATTTGAGTTTCAATCTGTCTCTCCATTCTAACGGCTACGGTTTGCCAAAAATGAAAACCTAAACTCTGAACCGAACCCTGCAGGTCCAGCGTCACCCCTAAACCCTCAAAACCCCAAGCCCCAAACCCTTAAAACCTACCCCCCTAAACCAACATTGCCCTGTGACGTTGACCGGTTTACGCATAAATCAGCAATTGCTTGCAATGTCAAAGAGATGCCGCAAACCGGCCTGCGGGCTCCAGGCTCACTGGACTCTTGACTGCTCATATTCGGTCGTTGTTAAGGAACTTAATTTAAGTTACTGTATTAGGGAAACCCTATTCATTACTAAATATACCCATTATGGTAACTTAACTTAAGTTCCTTAGCAGCAACCCAGTATATCGTCTTTCGAGGGACTGTGCAGACCGACGTCAACTCATACATGGACAGTGATGAACAGCTGGCTTCGTGTGAGCAACTGACGAACATAATTTTTCTCGGGCTTTGTTGCCCTCCCCAGACCCTAAACCCTAAGCCCTAAACCATAAACCATAAACCCTAAGCCCCAAGCCCTAAACCCTAAGCCCTAAACCCTAAACCTGTTGCCCTCCCTAAGCCCTAAGCCCTAAACCCTAAACCCAGGTAGGGGGCACGTCGGGGTGTGAACCTTCTCCGCACGGCAAGCTCCGTGGCCCAATGGCTTCACTCCTACACCCCCTTAGCTCAAACTTTAAACCGGTTATTGATACATACAACTCCCCGGTGTTAGTAAGGGGGGGAATGGATTATGGGGCTTATGGGCGGCTGAGGGATAACCTCAAACCTTTTAAGGTGTGTGTGTATATATACACACACACTCCGACTAAGATTAAAAAGAGGTGAAACCTTAACCTTAAACCGGCACCACATGCCTGTCATGGTCGCGGCACTTGAAAACGCATCTCTGTCTAAGATCATAACTCAGCACCTTGGTAAGATCCTTACATTTTTGCGGTTGTATAAGCCCTATATAAGCCCTAACCCCAAAACTTAAGACCCCTCATCCCAAATCCTAAATCCTCTAAGCCCTAAACTCCCTTCCTAAACCCCAAACCACAGGCCCTAAACCCTAGACCCCATAGACCCTGTAAACGCTGTAAACCCTCAACTCTAAGCCTCAAACCTCACTGTAAGCCCCCTATAAAGCCTCAACCCGAAACCCTATAACCCCTAAAACGGCTACCCTCGTTCGCGCAGACTCGAATCGGCCTAAGGACTGGCCTCTACACGTCCCTCCGAATGTCCAGCACCTTGCCTCAAGGGTTTAGGTTTTAAGGTTTAGGGTTTATAAGGTTCTGGGTAACTATAGAGGGTTTAGGGGGTTTGGCGTTTTTAGGGTTTAGAGTGTTCAAGGTTTACAGGGTTTTGGGGGTCATGTTATAGCAAGGTTTCTACTCAAGACAGGCTTTAGCGTGCAGGGCTTAGGGATTGGGGACCTATGTACCCAAGGGATTTGGGGGGGTTACAAAGGGCTTCTAGGGATCTCTATGGAGGATCTTGCCCGGCCCTGAGGCAGTTTATTTTGAAATAACGGAAATAAAGCGGAAACTACAGTTTAGGGTTTAGGGTTTAGGATTTAGGGTGAGGTATTCCGGAAGTCCCACAAGTCCCTGGACCCTGAGAGTTCTGCAGGTGCCCTAAACCTTAAACCCTAAACCACGTGGAAAACTGGGTTCAGGGTTTTAGGTTGCAGGGGTTGCGCGTCATGCCCACATCAGCCATTCTCTTCCTTTAAGGCGGATGCTGAAGCGGACCCCGGAACTCCCAAAAATCCCCTCCATTTGTGAAACCGCCAAAATGGTACTAGTTAGAGCATGGCACTTGTGGCGGCGCTTGTTAGGATCGTGAAGTGTCTCTGATTTCGGCGAGTAACCAGGAGGGCCTTGTTGTTAGGGTTTCTCAGACATACCCAAAGAATAGCTGTTCAGGTCTCATGAAACGGATCTCATTCTTGATGGTCCTTCTAGACTCTATAAGCACTAAACCCTGAACCGACCCTACACCTGGACTGCAGCAGGTCTGTTGGCAACTTAGACCTAGAGCATTCAGAACATTGGGATTCAGGCTGATCACTGTTCTGAAAGCGGAGCAGCTGCAAGGGGATGTTTGGGTGAGGACGTTCCTTGAGAGAAGCGGCTGACTGCTTCAACGCCTCACTCGCGGACGGTTCTTGGGTCGAAAACTTTGAGTTTGTAAGGGGTTTAGGGTTTAGGGATTTATAACTTTGGGCCCTGGGCCCTAAGTACCCAACTCTACTCAAGGGCTATATTCCATGGTTCAGGGATCCAAACCCAAGGGCTCAAACCCTACAGGTACAAAGTAATACCCTATGGTTGACAGGAGAGGTTTGGTTCAAGTAACTTGTAAATAGATCAAAGAACCCTTCATCAAGGAATACCTTATGTCATAAAGGGATTCTTGTATCGTTAAGGGCATACGTACTCTTAAAACCCTTAACCCTCAACCAGGGTCTTGCCGGCAACCAGTGGAGTCACCGGAACCATGCCACCATCCGGTGAAATACATGTCCTAGTTGATCACCTTCTCCTAGTAATGAATTCCCACCCTCCTTCATCATGGATACGCCTCCTAGTATGCCATGGTGCTATATTGGGAATAATCAGTCTTCGGGGGTGGGACTTATGGTTAGTGCCTACAGGGCGCAGATTAGAGTATCAAAGAGGCCGTGCACATTCCTAGCTCCAAAAGGCGTTCAGGGCATTTCCGCCCAGGTACGCCTATATCTACCTTGTCTCCAAGGGGGAAGAAGCTGCTGCGTGTGTGCCTCAGACGTGTACTGCAACGTAGGGGTTGCTGACTTTTTAGGGGAGTTGTTAAGGAGCTTCAATGAAGTTGCCACAAGTGTTATTCACAGCAAATAGCAGCGTTTCCCCAATACAGTAACTCAGATTAAGTTCCTTAACTGCAACCCAGTTGTTTGGGGAGTTGGTGGTCATGCAGCAGAGTGCTTTGCAGCACATGGTGCCTAGCAAAAAAAAAGTACACAGTTCGCCGCAAATCGCTGCATCATGCCATCTTCAAGACAGCTAAACCACCCAAACCAGTTTCTCTCGTAATTCATTTTGGGCCAACGCAGACTTCAAGCAAGCACCAACAAGAGTATTTTAGGGTTTAGGGTTTAGGGCAACAATGTTTTGCCGGCAGAAGGGGGCTGAGAAATGGCGAGGGGCCTTACACAAGGATACAGCTGCTGGCATCACAAGTACCCACAACATCGTTAACCCCAAGCCCAGATCCTTTGAACCGACAGGCTTGGCCCCAAATGTGGGATGCTACTTCTGCCGAAACCAAAAGTAAGCCCTACGCACTGTAGAAGCCCTGAATCTTACTTTGCCATAAGCCTAAGGTTTCAAGTTTCCACTTGGATACTTGCAAGCATTGCCCACTCTCAGTTTTTGTAGTATGCAACACATCCCCCCACCGCAGTTTTTCTATAGGCCCCTGCATGACCTTTCATGTAAGTCCGTTTGTGAACTTAATCCAGTTGCCATGTAATCTGCTGTCTCCTTTTCCTGTTGGTTTTCTTTTTACTAAATATCTAGGCCCGGCCCTAAACCCAAACGCCAAACCCCAAACTCTAAAACCCAAACCCGAAACTCGAGACCCCAAACTCTAAACCCTAAACACCAAATTCAAGATCCCAAACTTTAAGCCCTAGACCCTAAACTCAAGATGCCAGACCCTATTCTTGTTTGTTACCCTAAAACCTAGACCCTAAACCCTAGATCCTGTAAAACTCTATTATTTGGGTCCTTAGACCCTTAGGGATTTTCATTGTCCAAGGCCCCGGATTTTTGCGCGGCTCCGACTTCGAAGCGGCAGTCTGGATTCAGCACGGGGCCTTACCCAAAAAAAGAGTAGGGTTTAGGTCTTAGGGTTCAGGGTGTGGGGTTCAGGGTTTTAGGGTCTAGGGTTTGGGGTTTGGGGTTTTGGGTCTAGATCCCCATACTACCCCCTTTGCAGGGTACCTAACTCAATCTGTTTTCCAATAGGTGCTCCAAGAAACGGGTAGGGTATATATGTCCGGGTTTAGGGTTTAGGGCTTGGGGGTTTAGGGTTTCGGAGTTCAGAGATTGTGGGGTAAAAGGTAGGAGTTGTCTGTTTTTCGTTGGAAGGGAGGTATGTATATATATATATATACACACATAGAAACAGATATATATATATATATACTCTATACATGTGTATATACATATTATATGTGTGTGAATGTCAGCTTCAAGGCTTACACTTGTATGAACACTTATACTCGTACTAGTACTACAACACCCTAAGAGTCCAGTACCCTAAGGCCCTAAGGCCTTGTCAGTTGGGTACTTGGAGACCCTGAGTGACACTAACGATCAGTATCTTTGCCTCTGCAAAGGGCGTGTTTTTCCACGGATTTTTTCGCGTTCTGGGTCTAGGGTTCGCTTTGCAAAGTTTCCCGGATGTGAGACTTTTGATTTTGATCCTAAACCCTAAACCCTAAACAAAAAAAACATCATTTTGGGCAGCTCCTGAGTTCCTTATATGTGGCTGTCAATCAGGAATGGCCGCCGCCTCAGACCCTAGTTCTACAATCATATGATTGTATACATGGACAGGTTTTCTCTACATGTACATATATGCAACTTTTGTAGGGTGATAGAGGGATTACAGGGGTCCCTAGCATGGATTCTGTGGGGGTTATTTTGATGAAGTCCCTTATCACCCCTAGGGTTCAGAGATTTTGGTTTACATGGATGCTACAGGAAGTGCGCACATGGGCTACCATCAGTCAGTACGCAGGGCAGGCCGTCACCCACTAGCAGTGAACGCCATGGATAATGAGGGTTTTGGGGCTTTGGTGTTGATACTGTATCAGAGCCCCTAGATATTTCAAGTATACTCCTGGTACTAGGGGCCGAGCCCGATTATTCTTTCTATCGTTGGATGCGTGCCCAGAGGCTCCCTCATGCTGGTCAACACGTTCATGAGTAATTGAGATTTTCCCCAGTTATGTACCGGAATGATCTTGAGCATGGTGTTTTCGCATGGTGCTACTACGGGAGGAGAATAAAGTTGGCTGTAGTCCATGTGGTAGTTTCCCAAAATAAGGGGACCCCAATATAGACCCCAAAATACTGTAGTCCTTATTATGGGGACACCCCAAAAAGGTACCCCTAATTTTGGGAAACCCCCATGTGGCATTCTTCTACGCAAGGTGGTCCCACACTGGAAGACCTTTCGCTACGATACCTCCGTGGTTTCCCTCCCCGAGGCCACTTGTGACCTTGGGTTTGGGTATAGCTTCGGTACTGCCCCCACTCTGTAACAGTTAGAAAATACTTGTTATATAGTCATATATACATAGCCCTTGATATGACTTGGGTTGGGCCCCCACCCACTAATAGTGGTATACTAGGAATATATAAGGACCCTAATATAATTACCATTACCTTTTGTGGTCACTATTAGTGGGTGGGGGCCCAACCTGAGATATGACCCCTAATTTAGGCTTTTACAGTGTCGGGGCAGTACCCAAGATACAGCTTCGGTCATGTGCGCAGATTCAAGGTTTCTGCATACCTGAAGCCAAAAATGTGCTAAACCCTGAGCCCTAGACCTTGATATAATCTTTCTAGTAGTATTGATGATGATAAAAATCTATAATTGCCTTTATGTGATAACTTATAGTAGTAATAATGGTAATACTGGTCCTAGCCTTGATCTAATTATTTTATTAATATTGACATTAATGGCAATATTTGACGTAATTAATAGTCAACATTTCAGTAGTATTATTACATGAATCTGCTAGGCATGGCCCAGGATTTTGGTGCATGGAGTGTGGGTCAGGGGAGATGCCCCTGTAAAGATACCCTAAGGGTCCAAGTACCTAATAATCATATACTTACCCAAAACCGATACGATAATTCCTATTACCCAAAACCCAAGTACCTAATTATTGGGTACATGGACCCTCTGGGATACAAGTCCCATCATTGCTCAGGGTGTGGTCTTAAATTGCTGTGGCAGCCATGGAACCGAGCTTCGGACCTTTTCTCAGGTTCAACGCATTCCATTCCCTAAGGGTCCAAGTACTCCAATAATAAGGCTTTAGGGTACCTATGACCCTAATATTTGGGTACTTGGACCCTTAGGGATTTATGATTACGAGAGGCTCCAGTTGTTATAGGGGTTGGGGTGCCCCAATCCATTGATAATCCTTTGATTAACCAGTATGAGCACTAAACCCAAAATCCCAAAGCCATCCCCACCTCACCAACTAATGAACAACTCCCCTGATTACATAATGGCATTCTATTTGGATTGCTTATTAGGCGTGGGAGATTACAAGAGTTCAAGAATCCATTGAGGTTTAGGCACCCAAATGCTATAAGCAGCATGGTTTTTTTGGTAGGTGCATGAACCCTTAGGACCTTGCTTCACGTTGGTAACCATGGCAGTGTACGACACAGCATACCGCGTCCTGTTGATCGCGAACCTTAAGCGTTCACTGCATCCTCTGCCGGCTCCGTAACTCAACACCAGCCTACTCCCGCCAAACCATACACGCCAACAACCACTAGACTTGCTGGTGGTTAGTAGGGAATAAGGGAATATGATCTTTGTATAGTCCCTATATCACATATTCCCTTATTCCCTGCCAGCCAGAGGTAAGTAGACCATAGCTCAAGACAGCGCAGGCATATTTCAAGTCCGACATAGCTGGCTTCGTCCTGGGCGCGGCCTCGATGGTCGACTTGCACGTAGGCATTTTTAGGGTTAAGGGTTTAGGGTTAAGGGTGAAGGGTTTAGGGTAGAGGTCCTAGACGGATGAAGGCCAAATACTGTAATCTGAATGGTGGTTGATACCTACATACCACCATACATCCCTATCCCTAAGGGTCCAAGGACCCAAATAATAAGGCTTTAGGGACCAAATACCATTCATAATATAGTGTTTGGTCCCTAAAACCCTATTATTTGGGTCCTTGGGCCCTTAGGGTATATAATCCTTTTAGATCCCTGGAAGGCCTTCACACCTCTAATATGTTGGCACCTGGACCCTCAAGTTTGGACCCTGGGTCTTGTGGGTGTGGGGTCAAGGGTGATGCGTTTTGTTCTGGGAGCTGTTTGGTAGATTCATGTATTTGGGGGGGATTCCTAACATGTTGGGGCCCTTCTTAAAGCAAGCTTCCAGAAGCATTATAGGAGTTTGTGGTCGATATTCGGGTCACTCCATTCAAGGAAATTACAGTTTTTAGGGTTATTACGATTTAGGGGTTTAGGGCAGTCTCAGAGTCATCCTGAAACCTTAAACACTCTACCCGTAAGCCTAGACCCTAACTAAACCCTTCAACCTAATCCGTTAACCCTTAACTTGAGGATTTGAGGGTTTGTGATTGGACCACTCTGGGTTGACATCATATTTGACGAGGGACTGGGCTCTCCGTTGGGGCCATGAACCATATGCTGTCAATATTTGGGCGTACTAAGGCTTTAGGGTTTAGGATTTAGGGTGTAGGGTTAGGGTTCAGGGTTTAAGGTTAGGGTAAAAGTTCATGATTTTGGGTTTAGGGTTTTGGGTTTGGGGTAGAAGGCTTCTTACTGGACCCTTAACAGTGGACATAGGGGTCCCTCCAATAATTCAGTGTAGTGCCGGATTTAGTCCCTAATAAGGAACCCATGTGCATTAATTCTATGGGAAATGTTGACTCTAGCTCCCACGGGTTTCTTAATCTGGACAAAGACATATTATACTTCTCATTATAGAGCGCCCCAAAGAAGGGCCTCTAAATTTTGGAAAGTTCAACATAACATAACTTTAGTCCCTGCTCGTGGCTACCCAGACTCCGATCGTAATGTTGTCATGTACTTTTTTCTCGTACAGGACACATGTCATGTGGCAATGACATGGCAAGTTCCCATATTGCAACTTCTCCCTTGCAGGAGGTTTGTTGATCAGACTGAATGAGCGTTAGCAAGAATCACGGGATCTCAACAGCGAAGTAAGGTTTAGGGTTTACAGCTCAGGGTTTAGGGTGTGTCTTGTAAGTAGTGGCCTGGCGCACCTTAATTGGAGGCCTCGCGGGACAAGGCGAGAGATGTGATGGTATGTGTCGAGCAGGATAAACTCTACCTGAAATCCACAAGTAGGTGGAAAATGGCTCAGTAGCCCGACAGAATGTCAACAGTCCACTGTTCTACCTACTTTAGGCCTAAGCCCTAAACCCTAAACCCTCTGAATCCTAAACCCCCAAACCCCTAAACCCCAAACCCTAGCTTGCGGCTCAATGGCACCTCAGAAGCCTCGAACAGCAGCTTCGAAGCCATGGGTTTCTCATGATTCCTATCCGGGCAATATTAGGGCTTAGGGTTTAGATTACAGGGTTTCCGGTTTAGGGTTTAGGGTTATATTGGGCTTATATGGGGTTATGTAGGGATAGTGGAAAAGAAAATGGAAACTGCTATTTAAGAGATCTGGGTTACCATCTCAAAAACCTAAAGCCTGTTTCCGTGGCTCTATTCCGCTTTTCCTGCTTGTGAGGCTTGGATAGCGGTATGTGCTGCTCTCAGCAGTCCGTTCAAGGGGGCGTGACTGATAGCCAAGCTGAAATCCTTGTTCAGGGCCCCTTTAAAGGGTACACTATGAAGGGGAAGTCCTTGCTAGGGAGCCCTGAACAGGAAACATAAGGGACTATAAAGGGATAATCCTTGCTTTTAGGGTCCCTCGAAAGCGAATAAAAGGGATAATGTTAGGGCCATTTTAACGCGAACATAAGGGACTATAAAGGGATATTGTGAGGATATAAGGCCACAACAATGGAGAATCAACTGGAAAAGGGCATGGAATATGAAATGGAAACTTGGTTTCGTATAGGTTTCATGGAGTTTATCCTACATGATGTTCAACATGGCTTTCAGATCTATTGGAGGTACCCTATACTATATATTTCGAGGAATCTAGAAACATGATCTTGGTATTGTTCGGCCCCCTATAGCAGGCTTCAAGCCGGGCTAACCACAGTTGATGGCCTGCCCACAGCCCTACAAGGGTGTAGGGTTTAAGGTTTAGAGATTAGGGTTAGGGTTGGGTTAAAGGTTTAGGGTCCAGGGTTTAAGGTTTAGGCTTTAAGGTTAGGGTGGGGTTAAAGGTTTAGGGTCCAGGGTTTAAGCTTTAGGGTTAGATTTGGGTTACAGGTTTAGGGTTTAGGATTTAAGGCTTAGGGTTTAGGGTTAGGGTTGGGCTAAAGGTTTCACGGTTTAGGGTTAAAGGTTTAGAGCTTCGGGTAAGGGTTGGGTTTAAGGTTTAGGGTTTAGGGTTGAAGGTTTTGGGGTTAGGGTTAGGGTTGGGAAAAAGGTTTTGGGATTGGGGATTTTTGAATGGACTGAACGTCATCACAGGGCTGTCAGAACTCCTGCAAGTTGGGTTGGGCTCTGCAATAGCCATCTCCACTTAACCCTACGTTGGATACTAGAAATCCTGCATGACCCTAAGTACCTTATACCTATTGGGAATTATAGTACTATAGTATAGTAAGGTCATGCAGCATTTTTAGCATCAACAATAGGAGTCTCAGTACTGTCATGCAGCATTTTTAGCATCAACAATAGGAGTCTCAGTACTCAACAATCGTATACTTGACCAAAACCTGTGCTGCTAGTACCAAAATCCCAAGTACTCCACTATTGGGAACTCCATTATTGGGTATACGGACCCTTTGTACAGTGAGTGCCCGTCAACCTTCAAGAAATCCTCCACTGTCCCATTTTCTCAATATTGCTTTAAGCATAAGACCTAAAACCAAAATCGAGAGAAGGGTAAGTTCGGGGCGTATATAGCAGTCATGAAGATGTAATGAAGCTAGAGTCGAGAGATAGAGCTGGTGGTACCATACCCCTAAACCCGAAGCCTTTATTTGCGCGTACCTCATTTTTGTTTCTGGATATAGACCCCTTGAGGCCCAACTACCTATGCCCCAAACTTCGAGCCCTTGATCATATCTACGCATGCTAAGGGCTAAGGGTTTCTAAAGCCACCAGGAGCTGCTAAACCCCCAAATACCCATAACTCTAAGTAAAGCAAAACCCGAAACCCTGTGCCGTAAGGTTCAAATGAACTCTACAAACTGAACCTTTCAAAGCTAAACACTAAGCCCTAAACTAAACTCTAAAGCCTAAACCCGGAGACCCTAACCCTCTGAGGCTTAAAATACGACCTGAACCTCAAACCTTAAGCCCAAAGCTTAACCCTACACCCTAAACTAGACCCTGAAATAGATCCTTAACCCAAAAACCCAAGTCCCTCAACAAACCCAGGGAGCACTGGCGCCAGAAGCAAGCATCCAAGTCCTGTATGGAATACTCGGCGTTCCAGAGCCAGCCCCTTCCTTAGCCAGTTCGGGGTTGGTGATAGGGTTAAGGGATTGGATTGGGGATTTAGGGTTTGGGGGTGTTCAGATGTTCCCTGCTACACCCTTTATGCTAGCCTCCCTAGGTTCTCTTTACTAAAGTTACTTAAAGAGTATTAGGGTTTATCTGCGATGAGGGGCCCACCTGAGAAGCTCAAACAGAAGGACACACTGCTTCAACCCCAAGGTTTGGGCTACCTTGGACCCCCAGAGGAATCTAGAAATTAGATCCCCTAGCACCATATGGGAAAGTATATAAAGATATAGGGAGTATACTAGGTCTATATAGGGGATCTAATTTTAAGATCCTCCCAGGGGGTCTAGAAAGACCTGTTTCACTTACTTGCCTTGAAGTGCTCTGAGAATTACGACCGTGGAATTGTCATCTGGTCATTGAAGGTCCTCCTTTGGGGCGTTAATGTCCAACACATGCCTCTCTGCGATCATTTGCCAAAGATATCCAACAACGCAGAAGAACCAAGTTTTCTCTGCTTGGAGCCTCCAGGGTAGATCTATTGGCCATAGCTGTTGTTATCCTGCCTGTAACCCCATGTAGTACCCATGACCCTTCAAGTAACCAGCCTGGAACTCAAAAACCTAAACGCTAAACCCTAAACCCTAGACCCTAATCTGTGTCCAGGTTTTGGGGTTTAGGAATCCTAAACCTAAGACCCTGTAAAACCAACATCACACACTCCAAGGCCATCGCTGTTGCCGGCGGCCTCGATGTCCTGTCAGCGACTGAAATCCGGGTCAACACTCGGTAGTGGGATATAGGGACATGTAGGATTTAGGCTTCGGGACTTGGGGTCTAGGATCTTAGGGTTGAGGATTTAGGCTTTGCGATTTCGGGTTTTGGAGTTGTGGTATTGGAATTAGGGTTTGGGATTTCGGGAGTAACGGTTTAGGGTGCAGGGATATCACCCCCAATCAGTACAGTGGAGACTCAAACGGAACAGAACACCGAAAATGACATGGAAGCTGGCATAATGTAGGGCTTTACTAACAACCGCGGGAATCATGGGAACTTACTATCATAGGGCCATGCAGGGTTTAAAGTATCTAAAATACCAGGGTAGATGAACAGTAGCACGCTCACCCGAGCTCACGCCAAATGGTTTGATATAGATGCTTTCTTTAAAAAAGAGTGGCCATGTTTCAGATTTTTGAACTCTGCTATTTCAGCCAGTGATATGTGTGGGTTTCTCAAAGCTGCAACAAGGTGTTTATAGCCCCTCTAGATAAATCATTTAATCCTTTTCTGCCTGGAGTCCCGGACAGCAAACCCAAATTTTGGAAGAGCCCAAAGCCCAATCCTAATCCGCCTCCCATATAGCCAGCCAGGCAATCCAACAGTGCAAAATTTGGGCGGGCTTCAGTGCAGTCATTTGCTAGGTGGCTAGGCCCTAATTCCAAGAGCAATTCGCCGAGGTTGCTGCGCCTCTGTGCAGGCAGGGTCCTCAGTTGGTCAGTGTTCTCGTTACTACTGTTGATGGAGGTGTAATTCCTAGGACTCTAGGGACTTAAGCTGGTGCAAAATTTCCTCCATCAACAGTATGAGGCTTCATAGCTTTACGGTTGCCACTGCCCAGCTTATCATAGAAGAATTGCCCTAAACACCTAATCCCTAAGTCCCCAGGTCCAAAACTCCAGCCCGACCCCTCAACGCTTGAACCTTCAAATTCAAATCCCAAGCCCGTTACCCTAAGGGTCCAAGTACCCAATAATCATGTACTTGCCCAAAACCTGTACCAGAATTACTATTATATACCCAAAACCCAAGTACCTAAATATTGGGTACTTGGACCCATACGGTTAGCCCTTCAACCGTACACCTCCCAACTCCGGTTGTGGGCAATAACTGCAGCAAACCATTGAATGGGAGGATATGAGCAGCTTACAGTTATTGTAGGTTTAGGGTTCAGAGTTCAGGGGTTTATGGCTTAGGATTTAGGATTTCAGTTCGTTCGTCCCATGGCCTAAAAAGGTCCCAATACCTCCTTAATGCTCTCTCCTCACACTTCGGAAGCCTGCATCCTGAATTTCCCTGTTTGCAGGTGCCCACGTTTCGGGTTCCGAAACCTTCTGAACCCTTAACCCTAAACCGATAAGGATCCAAACAATACAAGGGATCTTGGAACCATTTGGAGGCGGCCAGAAATTCACCATATTTGGGTCTCTAAGGCCTAACCCGCAAGTGCACCACCTCAGGATCCCTCAATATACAGTCGCACATCGGAATAGAAAGATGTCAATAATTAATGTCATAGGTGTAGTGGAAAAGAAAATGGAAACTCTTCTATGGCTTGGGGTCGTGAATTCATGAATAACCCTAGAACCCTCAGTGTCCAAGGTCAGCGCTTGGTCAAGCCCTGTCTCTGAAGATGATCTTCTCTTTCTACCTGATAAGGACCCCTATGATTCCTACATAGTAGATTGCCTAGATAAGGGGACCCGAAAACAGACCCAATAATACTATATTCCTTATGATGGAGACCCATGTACCTGCTTGGGCTCTAAATCGTCGACCGTATTTTCGAAGCGTCTCATGTGTCAAAAACATTGGGGCCTGAGGCCCGGTCGTTTGGGTACGCGTGCGTTGAGGGAGAGGCAGCAGAGTCGTGTGACCGATTCAGCTTGGACCTAACGTGCAAGCTTCTCATACCCTGCACAAATCATCGAAAAGTTAGAAGGCTCCTTAAGGGCCTAAGGACCCAAATAATAGGGCTCTAGAGCCAAAATGCCGTTAATAGTATAGTATTTGGGTCCTAAAAGCCCATTATTTGTTTTGCGAACCCGCCAAGGCTGTATGCAAGATGGTTGGCATCAGCTGTGTCTCAAGTAAACTAGGTAGGAAAATGCAAAATCAGCCAGGTGACATTCTGTAGTCTCACATACTTACCATGCTAGATACCCTAAACCCTAGACTTTAAGCCTTAGACCCTGAACCCCACACCCTAAATCCTAAACCTCACTGAGCCTTTCGATATGCACAAACCTAGCAACCACCCTAAGTGTTCAAGTAACCAATAATCATATACTTGCCCAAAACGTGTACCATAATCACTATTACCCAAAACCCAAGTATCTAAATATTGGGTACCTGGACCCTAAACCCTCAACCCCATATACCCTCATATATCCCCTGTATATCCCCTTTAAAGGCTCCTAAATATTGGGTACATGGACCCTTCGGGAACCAGAGGTCTTCGATGCTTCTTTGGGCGAAGATGTGCGGTTCGAGGCAAGGCCGCCTTTTCCTAAGGGTCCAAGTACCTAATAATCATGTGACTTACAGTCAATATTAGCCTGAGTAAGGGACCCTTAAGAGTGGACATAGCTCTTGTAGTTTAGTATAGCCCCTAATACAGTCCCTAATAAGGAACCCATGTCCATTAAATTATGTAGGAAATATTGACTGTAGCTCATATACTTACCCAAAACCTATACTATAATTACTATTACCCAAAACCCAAGTACCTAATTATTGGGTACATGGACCCTTAGATTATGGTGACTTAGGATCCCAAGGGACTGATACTGAGGGTTTAGAGTTTAGGGTTTGGGGTTTTAGGGCTTTAGTTTTAGGATTTTGGGTTTTAGAGTTTAGGGGTTTGAGTGTTAGGTCCAGGGTTTTGGGTTTTAGAGTTTAGGGTTTAGGGTTTAGCGATACTGGTACCGCAGCTCTGGGCAGTTTAAATGGAGATCACCCGACCTCATCCTAAATGGTGGTGTATGTAGGGAATAGTGCGAAAATGCCCTTAAATGGGCACTTGAAATTCTTCTAAATTACTTTGCTAAAATTATTCTAACGTACCCTGCCAAGGGATCCAAAGTATCTTTTTGGGCTCATATCTAAACTCTTTAAAGGGGGTTATATAGGGTTTCGGGTCCAAACTCCGCAAAGGGGGTGTAGAAAGGGTTTAGGGTGTAGTATATAGGGTTTAGGGTTTAGGCTCTAAACTTCTGAAAAGGGGTGTTATATGGGGGATTAATATAAAGGAGTATGATAGGAGTTATTGAGGAGGATACCTAGGAGGCTAGACTTTAGCTCATATGCTGCCAGCTAGGGTTTTCTATACTAGGAAGTAGTAATATGGTTTAGGTGAGTATTCCATATGTAGGTACTTAGGATCCTTTAGAGGTTTCGGGTTCAGGGCTGTAGGGTTTGGTTAAGGGTTTAGGAGGCTTTGAATTTCGTAAACATTTCCATTTTTCGATTAGTCCTAGTGGCAGGATCATTTTATCTAGACTTGCTGCTAGTATTAACCTTTCACATTGTTTCTGCTAACATTATACGGTGAAAATGATCTCCTACTATAATTACAAAAACATAAAGTCGCATTATTGCTATTCTCCGGTTTTTTTACACCCCCCCCCCACTCCGTCTGGGCGTGGTGGGGTTTTGCTGTCTGGCCAGGGCCTACCCCCCCCAATCTCTCCCCGCCGGCCAAGCAGCACAAGACGCAAACATTCAACAACGCGCCCTAGGTTGGTTTAGGGTCAGCAAGCCAGAAACGCGCCCCCGCCAGCAAAAGCAGCAACGAACTCGCTCCAACCGCCTAGAGATGCCAAATAAAGGGCACATCTTCCCTATGTCCCTCTATGCCCCTATGTCCCCCTACCTCCAGGCGGAGGTAGACAGGAAAGTAGCGTACTTTTTCCTACCGTCCCCCCACAATCTTTACATGATTATCGTTTACTATACATTCCAAAACAAGTTCTAAACCCTAAACCCCTAAACCTAATCCCTAAACCGTAGACCCCATGTAATCCCTCTTATTCCCCATATACTTATAAGCCTAAACCCTATAATCCCTAAACCCTGTATAATCCCTCTTATTCCCTATATGCTTGTAAGCCTAAACCCTAATCCCTAAACCCTAGAGATCCCTCTTATTCCTTATATAGTTATGCAGGTCTCTTAATTACCCTGAGGGTCCAAGTACCCAAACGTTCAGTCTTTAGGTACCCCGAGGCCTCATTATTGGAGTACTTGGAGCCTAAAACCCTATTATTTGGGTCCTATATACCCCTACATAGTCCCCATATATCCCCCTATAACCCCTTTCAAGGGATCCTATTATTTGGGTCCCTTAGGGTTAGGCTAAGTGACGCACTGCGGAGGTGCAGAGGCCGGAGCAGCTACGAACGGCATGGGGCTCGGAAGAGGAAATCTTTGGCAGGAGGGTTAGGGCTTAAGGTTTAGGATTTGGGGCTTAGGATTTATGATTCAGGGTTTAGAGTTTAGGGTTTAGGATTTAGGGTTTAGGGTCTAGGGTTTAGGGTTTGAGATTTAGGGTTCAGGGCTTGGGGTTTAGGATTTAGGGTTTAAGATTTAGGGCTCAGGGCTCAGGGTTCAGGGTTTAGGGTTTAGGATTTCGGGTCTAGGGTTTAAGATTTAGGGTTCAGGGTTTAGGATTTAGGGTTTAGGGTTTAGGGACTATTGTTACCTGGCGACACATGCCAGTCCCGAAGCTGTCATGTAAGACCTTATGACCAAGAAGACCCAATTTATGACCCAACTTATATCTGGGGGGTGGCCTCCTTGTGAGGGTCAAGTATCAAATATGATGCATTGTTGGCCCCATCTCGTTCGTTCCGACATAGATGCGTTGGGACTAGCTTTTCTACCATTTAGGTACTGGGACCTGTAGGGACATGATGCAGTCTGGTGTTTAGGGTCTTGCGGTTGAGGGTTGGGTGGTCCTCAATTGGCGTTCGTTCCACTTTATTTTAGAATCCAAACACCAGTCTGTTCTCTCCAGACTTCCATTATCATAGGGAGCAGTTGTTTCCAGACTCATGCCGAATCATTTAGATCATGGTGTCCACTGCAAGAGCATACAAAGCATAGTGGGTTGTGTTCAGCCCAACAACCTCTTTATAGTGGTTGTTGAAAATACCTGTCCCCGAAATGGCCAAAAAGGCAGGTTCCCGTTTTATGCTAGGACCTAACCTCCCTAAACCCTAAATAAGGAAGTGTGTTCCCCGATGGTCCCTTCTTGTCAATTACCTTCAGAACCACCCCTCGTATTCTGCAGCATTCAAACCATGACTCCCAAAGCCTCCAGACCTCAAAACTCTTGACGCGGTTAAGGTTTAGGGATTATAGGGTTTAGGGTTAAGCCGGAAAGGTTTATTGCCATGTCGACTTGCTGGCAGCGCGAGAGCTACCGGCAATGGATGAGGACGGCGATGGATTCAGACAAATGCGGGCTATAGATTTCCAGTTTCAATTTTTTCTTCCTAGCAACCTCAAAGCAACAGCCAACCCCAAACCCTAAACCCTCATTTTTGGGCAGGTTCCAGGGCAGATACAGCGCCCCAGCGAAACACAGGTATCTTGATCATGGTACAACTCATGCAATCCCACCTACAACTTGCTGACAGTAATGACGATAAGAATCTTAAGCGGAGTCGTTGGCTGCTTAACGCCTCCACATTTCAGCAGGAATCCAGAATCGTGATGACCACATTCATCTTGCTAGGACACACGAGTAGTATTTCAGATAGGGACATCATAATCTTTTTGTCAGTCCAAAATGAAACTTCCTTTTCCTTTCAGGCGTAGGGCTGGACGGACAAGATCATGTTGCTGGTTGCAACCGCAGGCGTTACCCAAAAAGTCAGGTGACTCCAAAATGGGGGTAGTTTCCCCAAATAGGGGAACCCAAATATAGACCCCAAAATACTATCATCCGTATTATGGGGACCCCCCAAATGGTACCCCTAATTTTGGGAATCACTCAGGGGAGGTAAACAAAGAATTCTATTGGCATCCTTAACCCTGAACTTCTGGTGGGTATCAGAACGTCCAGGTCGTTTGGAACCCTAAACTCTAAACCCATCTTACTTGTTCTTAGTAAGGAATGAAGGCATATAGTCCCTATATTATCGGTATATGATATATTCCCTTATTCCCTACTCGGCTCCAGTAAGCCATAGGCTTCAGAGGTCTTAGAGTTGAAGCTTCGGATGGCCCACATGGTTTCGGGCTTATGGCTGGTCGAGGGGGAGCTTCTTGTTATCCTTGAAGCCAGCGAGCGCATAATTACCAATACTATGGTTCCATATTCCTTGTATAATTACAGTATATGATGACAATGACTTTTTTTTACTTGTCACGAATATCATGGTTCCATATTCCTTGTATAGTTACAGTATATGCCTCAAATGGACTTCAAAATGATATTGGCAATGCACCGGGAGCTACACTCCAACTCGACGCCTTGACTCAACCCTTAGCAGTCTTTCGGACTCTTTCATTCTTGGAATCAGGGGCTCTTGACTCTGAACCCTAAACCCTGGAATCAGGAGCTCTTTACTCTATTGCCTTTATAAGTTGGCTTCTGGGCCATGATTTCCGCGGTGACAAATCTCCCTGGCGTTTCCCCTGGGTGTTTCACCTGTGCGTGTGAGAGCTCACAGGAATGCAGACGGAAAGTAGAATTCCCAAAGGGTCCAAGCACCAAGAGATCAGCGCTTTGAGGACCCCGAAGGCATCCAGAAAATTAGTAAATGGAGCCTAAGACTGCATGCATTATATGGGGTCTCAGGACCATACGATTCGATGCGTTTCGCATCCATGCGCGTCCTCCTACAAGCCCTAGTTGACGTGAAGTGAAACCAAGCCTCGGGAGGGGCCTTATTTGATGTAGAAACCTAGAAACCTGATCAAGGAGCAAGATGGTCCTTTGCCATTCTTATACAACCCAAAGGGTCCATGTAGGTATATGGTATATACTTAGGGCCCAAAGAGGTTCCCATATACCTACTTTAAGGCCCAAGTATATACGATATAGCTACATGGACCCTTTGGGCAAGTTTGGCAGTAGAACTCTAGACCTTACTGTAAGTATTCCAGCCCCTTACACTACACCCTAAACCTGAAACCCCACGCATCCCCACGCGTTCTCGTAACAGGACGGGCTTGTCGATCCATCCTACTGCATCGACGTGGGGGATCAGGCACCAGAAGTGCTTTTGGTGAAGGATCTGGGTTTAGGGTTTAGGTTTTAGGTCTTAGGTGTTTTTGGTTTAGGGTTTAGGGGTTTAGGGGTTTAAGGTTTAGGGTTTTGGGGTTACGTTAAGGGTCCAGTATCGATAATCATATGCCTTGGTGTTTTTTGTATACTATTCATCGTTACCTTGGCTTATGTGAGTAGATGATAAGTACACATTTTTGGACCCATAGAGTTGGAGTTTGGAGTTTGGGCCGTACGGATAGGACCAAGGGATGAGGTAAGTGGTTATACCTGCATCTGACACTTTGCTTATGACTGCGTAAGCTGTCTGAGGCTGTTAGAGGAGACTGTGTGCAGGGCTACAGACCCAATAGCTGACGATGGCTAGATCGTATGAACTTGGAGGCGTACAAGCGTGAATTTTCAGGTCTTCATGCACACAACATGTGGTTCTCTCATAGTGTCTGGAGATGAAAGCCGCTGAATGCTGCACGTGATGATATCCTTAGCACCAGAAGAATTGTGCATTGCAAAATTCTCAAGAAGAGTACCTGGACCCCAACTATAGATAACGCTAAGAGTCCACGTACTCCAACAATGAGGCTTTAGGGTGCCTAGGACCCTGATATTTGGGTACTTGGACCCTTAGGGTTAGGTACCCTAGACCCTAAACCCTGTACATTCCGCTAGGTACCCCAACTATAGGTAAAATAATGGTCCAGAACCCAGGACGTTATTCTACATACTTTGTTGGGGGTTTAGCTCCTATTTCAGCTGGGTACGCCTTTGGGTTCCATAAATGTTTTTCTTTCTTGCTTTTATAGAGACCCATCCAAACTAACATTTTCAAAGGTCTCGAAAGGCCAACCAAGTTAAGTGTTCTGAATGTTTGAACCCTTGCCCTGCTGAATTGAGCTGGAGCCCTGGGGCTCTTTAGTGTTGGGAAGGTGACTGACGAGGCTGTGCCCAATTTTCAGGTTTAAGGGTTCTGGGTTTAGGGTTTAGGGAATGGTTTAGAGCTTAGGTTCTTGTATAGGGACAACCTCAGCGGGACCCCTAGTTTTTGGAACCCCCCATTCTGATGGTTGGACCCGTCACTATCCGTATGAACTCCCTGCGCTCCTCTTAATCCCCTCTCCTAGTAGCGATGTCCCCCCACCTTCCTAGTAACATATAATGGTCCCTAAACCCTA
Organism: Symbiodinium pilosum; assembly: GCA_905231905.1. Taxonomy (NCBI): domain Eukaryota; class Dinophyceae; order Suessiales; family Symbiodiniaceae; genus Symbiodinium; species Symbiodinium pilosum. Next base: position 36,088 of record CAJNIZ010001658.1, read on the forward strand.
AACCCTAAATAAGTATATTTATATATAATGTATGTATATAAATATATAGAGGTACCTTTAGTTAAGCTACGGGAGGTGCATCTTTAGGTAGTAGACCCAGGAACCTTCAAGCCACTTCCACGCCTTCAAGCGTGTCTTCCTAGCTTTGTGGTTTGCGGTTTAGGGATTCTGTTTTACTTGAGGCCCGTGGGACTTAGTAATTATTTATAACTGGGCTTATAACCTTACTTATAATCCTCCTCCTCCTAAATGGTTACCCCAATTATACGTAGGGTTATAATTCCAGTTATATGTATGCTAAGTCCCATGGACCTCCAAGTAGGGACAGGGTGGTAGCAGGATGGGCCGACCGGCGCTAAGTCTCTCCTTCCCTCTAATCCCTCGGTCTTGAGCCTTACAATAGCCCCATCATAAACAGCAAGCGTCCCTCCCACGCTCCGCAGACTGTGCTGTATCCATCCGGGATCATGAAGTCGTTGAGTGGCGACCTTAGCCAGTCGTGTATCCGAATTTGGGGTCCTGCTTGGGGTCTCTCCTCGTAATGAGAACATCGCCCCTAGCTTTGAACAACTTAGTGTTTGCCAGTCAGGGGTTCAGCATTTTGGGAATGAGTTGTTTTCAGCGACTCCAGCTACCCCTCATGGAGTTTCAGGCGAGGGTCTCCAGTTTCACTCTAAGCTCCTCAGCGCGGGTGGGAGGGTCACCAGACTCCTGCATACAAACAATTGATACCCAAGTGTTAAACTCCATTATGATGGGTTCCCCTACTCCCCCCTACCCCAACAAGGTTTCCCATTGATTAGGACCTTGGGTCCAAGGGTGGTATAGTGTGAAACCCTAAACCCTAAACCCTAAGGGGTGTGCAAAAAAGGAAAAAACCTCTAAGGGGCAACAGGGGGAACCCCATGGCATATGGGTTCACAGTGTAGAGTCGGATACAGCTCGCCCGCACTCTCTATCCTTTACCCAACATGAGCTTAGGGTTTAGGGGGCTAGAGTCTATTGAAGGGATTATATAGGGGAGTGTTATAGGGGTTATTAACCTGTTAGCCCTTAGCCAACATGTACCCATGTGGTTACACCTAGGCCCCAGTACCTACATGCAAACCCCCTTCGGCCCCAAGTAGATACCACATCTTTGTTCAAGGCCAGATTATGTCATCTACACGCAGGCTGGGTGTTGGTGAGAAATTACATTTCTCTGATGCTTAGTGCCTGATTAAAGTGCAAGCAATGAACATCTCAAGCCATTCCCGTTACACTCGTTCAGATTTACTCTTGCGAGCTACCTTCCTACACACAAACATGAAAGCTGACAGGGCCCTCTTTTCAAAGGACCGAGTCCTTGTCGGGCCCGCTGTGGGCTTCCATGCTAGTTTGGGGTATGAGTGAACTTCCAAGGTGCATTCAGTGCCTGTAGGAGGCATTTACTATTTAGCCTTCAACCCTAAACCCTAAACCCTACAGCATGCCAGCACATCCGCAGCATCGCTGGAAGGGAGCTGAGGCCCTGGATACGTTGGTAGTTGTACATCGGGTAAGAAGTAACACAATGTAATTCTGGACCACTTCTTGGTGCCTCAGTCAAAGGAATTGGCTCCGTGTGATATTTCCTACTAAATCCTCTACAATACCGAGGCAGGAGGAAAGTTAGTCGCACTAGTGCATCGTTGCAAAGTTTCTGCCAAAAACGCCTCCCTCGTGGACTCCCCTACCAGGTCCTCCAATCAGAAAAACTACGGACATACTTGTTTTAGTCAATGAGGTGAATTCTTGGGCTAGCTAGGCGCGGGAAAACGCGCCGTAGTCGACTCCGCTTCCTTCGCGATATGCAAGGAAACTTGTGATGTAGTACCGATATTTCCTATACCGGCAATCACTTGGCCCCCCATGCCTCAAATTCTAACCCATGGAGTTGCGACCACTGGGTTTAGGGTTTGGGGCTTTAGTGCTCAGGGCCTTTGGCTAGTTACTTGCGAACCCAAAAACTAGGCTGCAACATCTTTGCTTCAAAAGCACTGCTGCCCACGAAGGTCCGTCCTTTATGCACCGCATCTGCATACCCGTCAAGCAGCAGGCCTGAACTGGGCTTTGTAGACCCATGAGAGGTTTAGGGTTTAGAGGGTCCAATGTATGAATTATCATGTGCTCCCCGAATGTCAGTTCTCAATCTAGTGAAAAGGACTCCAGTTTATGTAGTCACTGTCTACTAGAGCTTTAGGGAGAGCTTGTTGGCTAGAGTTTGCCGCTTTAATATGTGGAGTCCATGGTCTAAGGTTGCAAGTCTGAGGCTCGGGCTTGGGTTTAGGGTTTAGGGTTTAGGGTTTAGGGTTTAGGGGTTTAGGGTTTAGGATTTAGGGTTTAGGGATGCATTGAGGGTCAACCCAGGCAAGCCCCAAATCCTGCGGCCTGCATGAGAATCAGCTCTGCACCTGCAATCTACCGAGTTAAATTGCAGTGAACCCTAAGCCGTATGAGCTATAGCCGAAGCTCCTCAAAGGGGGTTATATAGAGGATTACATAAGGGAGTATAGCTCATATAGCCCTCCAACCCTAAGAGTGTAGTGTTTAGGCTTCCGGGCTTCACGGTTTACGTTGCTTGCCTAGGCTGCTTTTCACTGGCAAAGCTATTTGGGATATATGCGGCTTTTTGTTCCTTTTTTAGCGGCGGTATTTGGATCAATGCCAGGGCGGAAGCTCAAAGTTCCGAGCAGTCCTGTTGCCCAAGTCCCCGTCCGAATGTCCTGGCTTCGATTGAAAATGAATAGAAATCAAGATGCTTGGTTTGTTACTATTCACTGGGACCTCCCTTTCCCGCTTCTGCTCAGGGCTCAGTGGCCATCTTGGTAACCCTAAATCCTAAACCCTAAACCTCAACTGGCCAAACGAATAGCAGATTTGGCCTAAGTGGTTATAGACTGGCTCTTTACTGCGCAACCCTATACTACAAAATCTGGCAAGATCCCGTGAGCAACCCTAAACCCTAAGCCTTAAACCCTGAACCTCAAACCCAAAACTCTACACGCTCAACCCTAAACCCTCAACCCTACGTTGCTTTACCCTAAGGGTCCAAGTGGGTACCTGAGACCCTAAAAGTTGGTTACTTGGACCCTTAGGGTTAGGTACCCTGACCCCTAAACCCTGAACCCTCCCTCAACCCTAAATCCCTACATTATTTCAGGTACCCTAAACCCTAGCCCTAAATCCCTACATTACTTCAGGTACCCTAAAGCCTAAATCCCTACATTACTTCAGGTGCCCTAAACCCTAAACCCTAAATCCCCAGGTACCCTAAACCCTGAACCCTGAATCTCTACATTACTTCAGGTACCCTAAACCCTAAATCCCTACATTACTTCAGGTGCCCTAAACCCTAAATCCCTACATTACTTCAGGTACCCTAAACCCCTAACCCCTACATTACTGCAGGCGCCCTAAACCTAAATCCCTACAGTACTTCAGGTACCCTAAACACTAAATCCCTACATTACTTCAGGTGCCCTAAACTCCTAACCCCTACATTACTGCAGGTGCCCTAAACCTAAATCCCTACATTACTTCAGGTACCCTAAACCCTAAATCCTTACTTCAGGTACCCTAAACTCTAAATCCTTACTTCAGGTACCCTAAACCCTAAATCCCTACATTACTCCAGCTACCCTAAACCGTAAATCCCTACATTACTTCAGGTACCCTAAACCCTAAACCCAAGATTTCCGGGTGCTTTGCGCAGGTTCCGAGGCCAGCGGGGCCAGGTCAAACTCTGGCACCTTGGTGAAGAAGTTTACAGAGGGGTATAATATAGGGGTATAGGGTTTAGGGTTTAGGGTTTAGGGTATAATATAGGGGTATACTAGTTAATATATATCCCTAAGGGTCCGAGTACCCAAATATTAGGGTCTTAGGTACCCTAAAGGCTTATTTTTGTAGTACTTGGACCTTCAGGGTATATATATATTTATATATATATGTATAGGGTTCAGAGTTTAGGGTTTAGGGCTATAAGGGGGTTTCCCAAAATTTTGGCTACCATTTTGCGTGTCTCCATAGTAAGGATTATTGTATTTCGGGGTCTATATTGGGGTCCCCCTATTTAGGCAAACTACCATAATATAGGGGGTATGATATAGGGTAATATGGGGATAATGGACAAGACAATGAAACTACTATTTGGGGTCTGGGCTTAAGGGTTTGGAGAGTTAAGGGTTTAGCGGTTAGAGTTTAGGGTTTAGAGTTTGGGGTTTAGGGTTGGAATCGGAATGGACAAGAACATCGAAACTGTACCATTTAGCATTCAGAGTTCAGACTTTCCTCACAGGGGGCCCCCTCGTCATATCGGGTTATTATGATGGAGATAAGTCCTAAGGTTTTAATTATGGCGCTTACGGCGCTCATGTGTGTGGTACTTGTGTCCTAGGGGGCCCCCCTTGTAGGGTTTAGGGTTTATAGGTTTCATGCGGCTTGTTTAGGGTCTTCACGGGGTGTCAAAGGTTTATGGGGTTTACAGGGTTGATAAGTTTGACAGGGTTTTGGGGATTTACAGGGATTAAGGGTTTATGGGTTTTGGCTTGTCTCTGAGTCGGGAAATACCCAAGATGTAAGCAGACAATATTCTTTAGTTCCTCACAACTGCTATTGTTGATCACGCGGTTGTCCGTAAGATATCTACGTGGACTTGTGTTGGGGTTTTGGGCTACGTATAGTGTTTAGGGTGTATCTGGCTTTTAGGGTTCAAGGGTTTAGGCTTTTGAGTTTGGGTCTTCGGGTTTAGCTGGAGACTGAACCGCGCCTTTAGGAGTTACAAAGGGCCTCTATGTATGGATGATGGATGATATGATGTTGCGCTTTGGCTGGGTTTGGGTTCTGGAAATTTAGGGGGATATTATTCCTGCAGTTGCGATCTTGCGGGATTGTTGCAGGGTTGGGTAATCCCTAGCCCTAAACTTAAACCCTAACATCCGCGGTTCAGGCTGCGGTGTAGGATTTACAGACTTGTAGGGATTTATAGAAGAGGTACATCCAGGGCCTCTTCAGGGTAGGCGGAAACAAGGAGGGAACTACGTAATGGGAATGCGAGAGGCATCATGTTTTTTGGGGGGTCGGATGGGTGGGATGGGGATATATATTCATATATATATATATATATGTAGATACATATACATAGAATAGAGAGAGAGAGAGAGAGAGAGAGAGAGATAGAGAGAGATAGAGAGAGATAGAGAGAGAGAGCGAGCGAGCAGCAGTGGACAGAGGAGACGAGGGGCGGAGGCCGTGGCAAAGGTGGCAGTCGTGGTGCCCTTGGCAGCGCTCATAGCACCACAGTGAACAGCTTCAGCTTCGTACATGCGCATGTGCTGTAGGGGAGAAGTGTTGTGTGTGCGTGTGTTTATGGGACCGTGTAAAGAAAGTTATTTGAATGCTCCGCTAGCAAGGCGGCTGCTCTCTGAATGAGCCGGCATGTTGTTTGAGAGACAAGAGAGAGTGTTCACCTCTAAACTCCCCATGAACCCTGCGCGCTAGACCGTCAAACCCTGAACCTGACACTGCACTTCGGACTTATTACCCCCCAAAGATCGAGAATCAAATGGAGAAGAAAAGCGACCATGAAATGGAAACTGGGATTATATATAGAGCTTTAAGGGGTTTGGGCTTCCCAAAATGAATCTGAGATGGCAACCTCGATACCATTCCCGCCGCTGCTCATCAAGATCTTGGACCGAGACGAGAGGACCGCCTCCCAAACCGCAAGACCCTGAGCCTAGCTGAGTAGTATTTTATTTGGGGATACTATGGTACCCAATATAGAGTAAGATTATATCCTCCTTTTGGGGTATGGTATTTTATATACGGAATATTATCTTACTAGGTTCAACCACCAAAAAAAACGCTACTCTGCTGGGTAATGTAGACCCCTGGGTAATACACCCCCTCCTTTAAGGGCGGTAATATTAGGATCCCTATTATAATGCCTATTATGGGGAGGGGGTTTATGAATCATGGGTCTACGACCCTAAACCCTAAAGCCTAAATAGCAGTTTCCATTGTCTTTTCCATTATCCCAATATGGCCCCAATATAGTCCTAGTATTGTTTTGGGAAACCCTACACCCAAAATACTAGTTTCCATTTTCTTTTCCATTATCCCTATATAACCCTAAATAACCCCTATAAAGCCCCTACATTACTTTAGGAATCTGAGTATCCATAGTCTTTAAGCTTCTGGAATGTCCCATAAACTTTATGTTCGGGGCTTGGAACTGGTTCTCAAACGCCTATTGACTAGGTACCCCTGTAGTACCCTTTTGCCCTTTCTATTTTGGGGCCTCCTTATGAAAATTGAACAGTAGGAAAAAGGGTACCCTTATTAATAATGGGCTACTGGGGAACCCTAAACCCTAAACCCCAAACCCTCAACCCCTAAACCCTTAAACCCTAAACCCTGAACCCCTTAGCTAGTTTTGTAGCCAGGGTTTGATTCATGCTTTCAGCTTTGTTTTGGATGGAACACTTCTCAAGGCTCGAGCTTCATGCTTCAAGCTGGTAAGGCCTCGCCCCGCAACAAGGTTGACCAGGGGGATGTTGATACCTTAGGGTTTAGGGTTTAGGGTTTAGGGTTAGGAGGACCCCCCACCCTGTAATAGTGGCTATAAGGGATAAGAAGGATTATATTAGGGTCCTATTATATTCCCATTATACCACTATTACAGGGTGGGGGGTCCTCCTAATTGATACCCAATCCCGGAGGAAGCTCCCGAGAGCCGACCTATGATAGTTATGGTCCTCATTTCAGGAGAGCTCCCCTGTAACTGTACTCTCCTTATAGACTTATAGGTCCCTAAACCCTAAACCCTAAACCCTAAAGACTACAGGTAACAAAGGTATTGAATGCAACTTGCTTAGGTTGTTGGTCTTGGCCAGCAGATTATGGTATTTTCCCAGAGGAGGGGACACCAGTATAGACCCCAAATATCATCTTCGTTATTGTGGGCACCCCACCACCCCCCAGCACCCAAAAACAACAAAAAAGAGATAATGATAATACTTGGGAACCCCACCTGATCCTGAACTAAACGCAGGTTTCCCTTTGCGTTGGAGGGAGAAATCTTCCACGTCCATGCGGCTGGATAAGATGTCAACACTTTGGCCATGAACCCCAAGCCAGGAAACTTAGAAGGCAGTAGAAGTTAATGCGGTGCTCTCCATCTTTCGACCCAAAAATGTGTGAGATTTGGGAGCCAACCATGTGGAACCGTTATGGTACCAGCAGCATTGGTGTGCCAAGGTTTGTTCCATTACTTCTAACACGGGCAGTGGGGGCAGGATTTGTGGTTCATGGTATCTAATATTGGTTTCAACCATCAAGATCAGCTTCGGGATTTGTGGTGCCCCTGCTGCTGTGTCGCCACGCTGTAGAAGGAAAGTCCTTGGTGTGGATGCCGGCGAGACGTTTGAGGAAGTGACTTGGAATGGATTTCAAGGTTTCCCTGCATGAGTAGCGTACAAGTCTCCATGGTTTGTTTCCCATGGTCTATCACTATGTCACCATGCGGTGGTTTCCCGCTTTGGGGAACTATTCTAAGTAGACCTTTGAGCCTCAGAGTTGCCAAAGCCACATGCATTGGGTGGGTTATGGATCATCATGATTAGGTTGGCGAAACGAAGCTGGTTTTGGTTGGGCACTCTTGACAAGAGCCTCGGGATCAAGGGTGTAACTGCGTTATGGGGGCTTAAGGCGGAGTGGGGGAGGGAAAATGAGTTCTGTACTAGAGGTTGCTACGGGAATTATGCACTGTTGCTTTCCGGGACCCAGACCCCCGAAGGGATCCAAAAAATGGAACCTCCCAATAATCCCCTTGTTTCCCCAAGGTAGTAATGGGGCTCATTTTGGGGGGTTCCATTTTTTGGATCCTTAGGGGTTCTGGGCAAGACCTGCATAGTACAATTGAGATCGAGGAGTTGCCTTGAAGTTTTGTTAAGGCTTAGGGGGTTGTAGGGGGCTGAGGATGTGGGGGTTGAGGTTCAGAAGTCAGGGTACAGCGATCTACGGTGACGGGGTTCAGGCCTCAGGATTTTGTGGGCTTGTCGCGTCCCATGTGTGCAAGCCCTAAACTCCCTAAGCCCTTGACCCTAAACCTTAAACCCAACCGAAGTCTTTGTAGCCTCTCCCTGCATAGGTGCTTCTACTGCACACACGAAGGAAGGCTTGCTTACCTCATGTTTGAATACTGTGTACTTTTCAGGTGAGCCCTTGAGCCTCGCAAACCCTCAATGGCCCTGAACACCGTTCATACTTGGACCGCTAGGGAGAGCCCAGAGCCTGAAACTCCTCCTATCTGAGTAGTTTAGGCCAAGGTGAGCTGTAGAGCTTCATACCCTAAACCCTCCTAAACCCTAATCACCGCAAACACCTAGACCAACAACTTCATCAGTTGCGCGCAAGGTGCAGCAACTTACCGTTATAATATGAATATGTAGCAGGTCATAGGGTTTCCTTATTATGATTGTAATTCATTATTGTCCCCAAGCCCTCCAGTCTAATTAGACCCCAAACCCTTAAACCATCAACATTACACCCTCAAGGCTTGGGGTTCAGGATTTTCGCCATAAGCCTTTAACCCCAGACCCTTCACAGCAACCCAGTAAAGCTTCTTCCAAGGTTGGCCAATGCGTGGTGAAGCCTTCAGCTGTGAGGTGTACTGGGAGCGTTTGGGAAATAGTGGAGATCACATTGAAAAGAAAAGGGTAAATCAAATGGACACCCCAGGTCCCATATAAAGAGATTTGTAGGGATGTGTAGGGTTTGGCGGGGTTGGGGTGCAGAGTTTTGGGGTTGAGGGTCTAGGGTTTTCAGGCTCGGGATTTGGCTTTTTGGTTGCCTAACCTGAACCCACCCAAAGAGGCTGGGTGGAATGATTGTGCAGAGGAAGCAACCCTAAACCTTTAACCCTGAAATTGTCATCCTAAACCTTAGCCCATAACAACTCCTGCGCCCAAGGTGCAGGGTTGGAATTTGAGTGTATATGTTCATGTTTCAGTGGGAAGGGTCCTGTGTTTTGAGTAAGATGTGAGGCTAAGGATTTAGGGTTTTCAGCTTTTGGAGGGTTTGTGCAAGCGCACGTGCATGGTAATGCTGTTGGGTCAGCATTCTCCGCGAGAGCATGTCCTGAAATTACCCCCCAAATAAGTCCTATTCTCTAAGCCGGAAATCCTGAAATAGTTGGGCCAGCAGAAAGATCCAAAGTTAGGACCCTCAGATTTCTGCAGCTCTGGGTTCATGGTCCATGAACTCGATTTTTGCAGGCTCAGGTACCATTTGACGCTTGCCCACATGAGCTCACTGTTCAAGTGACTGCTCAGATGATACATTTTTCCCAGTAGCAGTATGTTGTACACGCCCCAAAGCTGTAGCAGCTTGCTGCGCTCTTCTGTACACGTTTGCAGCCTCACAAGGTAGGTGCTCATGGCTTTCAATATGAGCCATGGTCTACTATGGTCCCAAAACCCTTGTACAGCTACGGTAGAGGGTACCTCAAATAGTTCTCAAACTGTTATTGGTACTGATTTAGGAAAGTCCTCATAAGGTTCATCCAAACCCAGCTTCCATTTCAGTTTCCATTTCCGTGTCCATTTGTTTCACCATCAACTGAGGGTTAATACCGCTAAACCCTAAACCCTAGGACCTAAACCCTAAACACTAAAGCCCTAAACCAACTACGTTACCTTGCAAGCCGCGCAGGTCCCACGCGGTTATCTCCAACTCCAGCAAGAAACTCGCCCAACAAGCACTTTTCTCTTGTTCTCTTCAGGGTTTACAAGCTGGGTAGGCCTTTGGGTTCCTGAAATATTTTCCCTGATTGGTTCTATAGGAACCCATCTATACTGATATTTTCCAAGGGTCTCTAAAGGCCAACCAAGTAAAAGTTGAAGTTTTACTACCACAACTTCCTATACTTTCTTTATGGAGCCATCGAAAATTTAGTTTTTGAAAGGGACAGATCAACCCCTAGTCTAGGGCCTAGGGTTTAGGGTTTAGGGCAGGTTGGGCTCAAGGCTTGGTGCTTCGAACATTGTGGTCCGGGTTGGAACAAGTGAGCCATAGTCTAAACTCCTTGAAGGGGATTGTATAGGAGACTACTATAGGGCTGGCTTCTTAACGGGGATACTAGTTTGGACTATAGGTCACATGGAATTGTCTCGCTGATCCTTAACCCCCGCCCCCAACCGCTTACTTCTTAGATTTCCAAATTTCTTGGTGGAAGCTGTAACATCAGCGATGGTGTTTTTGCCGATCGATAGTAATAAGAATCATGAGAAATGGAATAATGACAGTAATGCTGTTTATACTGATGTTAACATGTTTTTCAACTCATTATAAGTAGTAGTTTGACATTAGATATCAATACTAAATTTGACATTAGTAATAGTATTACTACAAATATGGATAATAACCAGTCCAGCAGGTCACAAGCATGGATCGTTCAGCTCCAGCGGGTAGGGCTCCGGGCTTGATGTGTTCCACTCCCCTCCTTTTTAGGGTTTGGGATTTAGGGTTAGGATGGAAAAGAAAAGGGAAACCACTCCATGATTTAGGGCTTCGGGTTTAGAGCTTATGACATAAGCCGCTTATGATATAAGCCCCCCCCCCCCCCGCACTCCTTGGGTGATCTCTGTAGTAAGGATTATTCTAATTTTGGGTCTATATTGGGGTCCACCTATTTAGGCAAACTACCTTTTCATTCTCTGGGGGATGGGGGGGCTGTTGTTAGGGAGAGGGGAATAGCCCTGAACCTTGAACCCTGAATCCTAAACCCAGAGCCCTAAACCCTGAACCCTATGTTGGTGGCCAGGTAACTCGCTACACGGTGGAAGCGGCGAGAGAACGGATTTGGTTACCAGTACGAGATTACGTTTCGGCACGGGTCGTTGCTTGGTGGACAGGTCCACCTTGTCTCTCCCCTGACGCACAGGTCCTGCTTGCCAGGGCAGTGTGTCTTGATGGATGTGTCACATCGCAAGAAAATCACCAAACAGCGTGAGCGAGAGAGCACCAAACCAGCGCGACCATCCAGTGCGTTGGTTCCGCTCGCTGATCCCGGCAACAACCGGTATCAGGTGGTTGATTGACGAAGCTATGCTACCCGTGGTAGTAGCACCAAAAAAGATCGTCAACGGCTGCGTTAGTTGGCAGGTTGTTGATGATCCGTTATCTTCTCTCGTGGCTGTTTCTCAAGGAGGAACCTAAGCCAGAGGAGAACTTGCTAATGGCATCACAGTTGGTTGTGCCCCCACCTGTTTCCAAGTTGGATTTGACCCCTTTTGTGGGGTTTCAAGTGCATTCTAGAGTTTGTCATTCAGGGTTTAGGTTTTGGGTTTGGGGTTTCCTGGGGATAGGCTGCTCAGCAGGATTTCTATTCTACAGTTTGGTGTCATCTGGCTGACACTTGACATCTGAAATAATTGGCGTAAAGCCCCAACGTATGGCGCTTGCAACGACCCTGAGTTTTCAGTGACTTTGCAGGTTCATACATAAGGGAGCCACATGAGGGCATAACTAAACCCTAAACCCTCAACCCTGGACTAGCAGTTGGTGGTGAAGCTCCCTGTGCCGCCTGCGGTGTTCTTCAGAAAACACCATGACTTTTCAGCAGAAAGAGACTGTGCCAGCGTGTCGTGGATTGTGGCGGTCCCCCCAATGTAACATGGAACCCCATACAGCCCCCATTTGCCAGGATGGTAGTCCACACAGGGCATGTTGTTCAGGTTGCATGTTGGTTTGCGGAGGGTATCTGCCCTAAACCAGAAACTCTAAGCCCTCAACACTTAGTATGGGGTGGGCAAGTGATGCTGAGGAAAGTTGATATTTTCCCCTTGCTGGGCTACAACGTGGACCAGGCCTGTACAAGCTTGACAAAGTGTGGTTTGGGATTTGGGTTGAGGGTTGAGCGTTGCTGGGCTGACAACTGGGTTGTTCTCAAAGTTCCAGGCCCCTTTTTGTTATAGATTATTTTGCGGCACCTAATACTGCGGGGTACCAAAATGGGACCTTAGTTTTGGGAACTACAAAATTGTGTAAGGTTGCGAGCCGGGTAAAGTAGTGCATGTTTTGCATAGGGTACTGCCCCCACTCATTAACAGTGGGATACAAGTATAGTATAACTATATAAAGCCCTCAATATGACCCCCCCCCAATATAGACTGTTAAAGGGTGGGGGCATGACCCAAGTGTTGCACCGCAACTGTTAGGATGAAGGTGTTCTGTCTTTCATCGCAGCAAGTAGGGTCGAGTGCAATACTTGGAGGGCCAGGGGGACTTAGTAAGTAGGTTAATAACCCCTATAACCCATGTAGTAGCCCTATTTATCCCCATTATTAACCTACTTACTGAGTCCCCCTGACCCTCCAAGTAGATTAAGGGTGTAGGCTGTAGGGATGGCCTTTGGGGATTCCTTTTAGGCAGTCCTCGCCTTCACATTTTGGTTTTCTTGCTTGCCGGAGTTTTTCCCAGCTACAAGGATCTTTGAATTTTTCGGGCTGCTTGAGTACATCCCTTGCAAGCCGGCAATTCCCCGGACGTACTTCGAGGTTCATGAGTAATTGAGTATAGCTGTACGAGTAGCTACAAGGACTTTCGTTTGGATGATGGTTAACTTCATGCCACTTATGGTGCAATGTATAAGTACCTGGATAACCCCGTCTATGTATATATATATATGTATATGTATATACACATATGTATATTCTTACACAGCCCACACCTACATCAACTGATAAAACTCCAAGCAAGCAGCTTGTGTGACCAAGGAGGTAGCGAGGTGTGAAGACTTTTGCCAGCCAGAGTGCAAGATAGAGTAAGATTCTAGTCTCCTTAGCATTGTATGGAAAAGACTCACGCAACACTTGTTTTTAAACCACCAAAGCAAACGCTCCTCACGTACTGGGAGATGAGAGATCCTGTCATGAGGACCCGTGAGCTTTGCATTCGGACATCTCTTGCCTGACTGCCTACCACAATACCAACATGCTCCTGTAAAGACTGTCCTGTTAACCGCACCAAACAGACATACTGTTGATACTAAAGCTCCTGCATGACCTTAACATGAGCTAGAGTCTAAACCCCTTCAAGGGCGGATATATATATATATAGATATGTATATAGGCTTCTTTCGGGGCCGGCGTAGGGCTTGTTAACTAAGGGGGATGCTAGGAGTTTAGACTACAGCTCATAGAGTAGAGTACTATAATTCCCAACGTATCCGGTACCTAGTCTCCACCATACCCTAAGGGTCCAAGTACCCAACTATTACGGTTATTAGGGTTTTAGGTACCCCAAAGCCTCATCATTGAAGTACTTGGACCCTGAGGGATAGTATACCGAGCTGCCTGCGAAGAGCACCTGCTGAGGAGTACATGCTGGGAGATCATGGAGGCCAAAGGAGAAGTTCTTATACTCCAACTTTAGTAGATAGAATATATAGGATTCCCGCTTCAGTATATAAGATATGGGCCAATATCCGACTTTAGTAGATGGAATATGGGGTATATTATTGGTTTATATGGAAAAGAAAATGGAAACTAACATCATGGGTTATGTAGGGTATAGAATATAGGGCACATGGGGATCTTATTGGATCTTATTATGATATTGGGCAACGCCATCGTCCATCTACTTAAAGGGGACTGTCTACACATAATAGGAGACAGCAGTTGCAACAGTAATTGTCACAGCAGTAGCATCAGTACAGTACTGACAGTCATTGTGTACGGCACAACTTGAAGTAGTCATGAAAGCTACGCTCGCCGGAGCAAGGTAGTTCTGGACTTCGAAAATTGAGAGCTGAACAGGCTAAATGAACTAAATTCTTGATGGAGGGAATGGTAGTTTCCCAAAATAGTAGGACCCCAATATAGACCCCCAAATACTCTAGTCCTTATTATAAAGACCCCCAAAATGGTACCCCTAGTTTTGGGAAACCCCCAAGTCTTGCACCACCCTGAGGCCCCTAAAGTCCCAGGAACTACCATACTTTACCTTAAACCCTACACCCTTAAGACCTAAACCGTAAACTCGTATCGACCAACTTCCCCAATTAGGGTTCAGCGTCTTAGTGTTACAATGAGGATGGCTTGAGCACCTTTAATGCCAAACACGACACTGAGGAAGAGGTTGAAGGATCAAGAATTCTTCTTTCAGGGTCCTGCGTTACGGATTCGAATTTCTAGTTTTGCCGGAATTGCGACCCACAATCCTGACGACATGACCTTATCCAAGTATTCTCATACGGTGGATACTAAAAATCCTGCATGACCTTAGGTACCCCAAACCACGGGAATTATGGTGCTATAGTATACTAAGGTCATGCAGGATTTTTAGTATCAACAGTATGTATATATACCCTCAGGGTGCAAGTACTCCAATAAGAAGGCTTTAGGGTACCTATATGACCCTAATATTTGGGTATGTACGCATGGAAGACCCGTGTTGGGTCAAAGGTGCTAGGACCCTTAGGCTGACGTGTTGGCCTTGTGAGTATGGTGGCTGCGGCCATGCAGATGCGGTTGCTTCTGTGCGTGCGGTTTAGGGCTTCTATCCCCCTTGAGAAGATAGAATATGGGGTAGATGGGGATATTCATATAACATACCCGAAGCCATGTTCTATCCAGTCAAGAGGGACTATAGGGGAGAGGAAACTGGTAATCCACAGATGGCCCTATGAAGATTATGCGTTCTTGTTTTCATGGGGTTGCGTGGGGCCCTTGTCAGTTTGGGGCCCTAAGCCCTATACCCTAAACCCTAAGGGACACGGTTTAAGGCTTACCCAGTACCCACATATTAGGGTCTTAGGTACCCTAAAGCCTTATTATTGGAGTACTTGGACCCTTAGGGCAATAGAATGAGGACACGGTTTAAGGCTTAGGCTTTGGGCGAAATGACCAATGCCTAAACCCTAAACCCTACAGCCTAAACCCCAAACCCTAAACCCTAAACCTGCATGCAGGTCCAACTGGCTGACTTACTTACACCTCCGT
Organism: Symbiodinium pilosum; assembly: GCA_905231905.1. Lineage (NCBI taxonomy): Eukaryota > Dinophyceae > Suessiales > Symbiodiniaceae > Symbiodinium > Symbiodinium pilosum. The sequence continues at coordinate 51,114 of CAJNIZ010001658.1, forward strand.
GTGTGGCACGGGTTTAGAGCTTAGGGTTTAGGGTACCCCGCAAGGCAACCAAAGCCTACAGTAAGTACCAAAAGAAGATCTTCAACATCCTTCTGGCGTGACCGCCTGAAATTTACCACATCCTGCTGGGTACTGCACCCATAGACTCCATGTAGCTATATGCTATATACTCGGGCCCTAGAGTAGTTATATGGGAACCCCTTTGGGCCCATAGCTACATGGAGCCTTTGGGGTAACGGTTTAGGGTTTTAGGGTTTAAGGTTTAGGTGCATGTCCATGGGGGGTGGGTGCTAGGGAAATCCAGGGAGCTGACAAGTTTTGGTGAGTATAGCATTTGTTTTAGGGTTTAGGGTTCTGGTCGGTATAGGGTACTCTACAGCCCCCGTAACCCAATATCCTATGCAGACCAGAACCCTAAAACCTAAACCCTAATATAGGGTTTCTGATATCAAGGAGTATTGGGGATATCTGGGTGCGTACCGTAACGCCAGTCTGCTGGAGGGTTTGGGTTTTAAGGTTTAGGTTATCATTCGGATCCCCTTAGGAATGGTTTTTCCATATGAGCTATATTCTCAGCTCCTTCAAAGGGGGGTTGTATAGGGGATTATATAGGATAGCATTATAGGGGTATTATAAAGGGGGATACTAGGAGTTTAAGGTATATGTATTTCAGTATACCCCCATCGAGCTGTTCATTTTTTACAGGGCTACAGGGATTGCAGACCACCTTTCTGGCGAAGTGCAGCTCCGAAACTGCACAAGCGCGCCAAACTTTAAGCTACCGAGGGGCTCCTACGTGGTTGCTCCTTGGATGTGTTTTGAGTTGTTGGTAAAGGGTTAGATGATGCATAAGAATCAAAAACTACATAGGAGCTCTGAGTGCACCCCAGACAGGCAGGCCCCAAGCCCGCAACTCCAGGGAGCTCGCGTGACCGAAGAGTAGAACCCTGAGCGCTTAACCTCGAAACCATAAGCCCTCAATACCGCAACCCTAAACCCTGAGCTCGTGAAGCCCTAAAACTTCTAATTCCAAATAGCTCGAAGTAGGTAGTATTTACAGACTTTAGGGCCCAAAGTCCAAAGTACTTGATATCTAAACATCGCATACTTTTGGCCCTAAAGTCTGTAAATCTTTCCTACCTCGGTCTCTGTGGATCCCTAGAATAAACCCTAATCCCTAAACCCCAAACCCTAGAGATTCTTTTGAAGGTCTCTTTGCTACGAAGCTGCCGGATGACCTTGATTTGAACAGGCTCATGGCGCTCGCATGGCTTAATGGTGGTTATATAATAGGGAATACCCTAAGGGTCCATGTACCCCATAATTAGGTCCTTTTCGAGGGATCTATAGGGTTATATAGGGATGTATGGGGTTTAGGGTCCATGTACCCAATAATTAGGTACTTGGGTTTTGGGTGACAGTGATCATAGTATAGGTTTTGGGTAAGTACTTGGACCCTTAGGGATAAGGGACTATAATCCCTAAGTAACACCCTTTTTCTGTATGGTTTAGTGTTTAGAGTAGGGAATAGGGGAATATAATTCTTATATAACCCTCATATCATACTCCCTTTTGCGCTGCTAGCCACCAGCAAGATGGTTCCGGGTTCAAGGTTTTGCGGCTCAAAGGTTCAGTGTTGAGGCATGGGTCCACATCAAAAGCCCTCTAGCAGGAGCAAGGCTATGAGTCTGTGCGGAAGCCTCCTTGCTTAGGACCAATCTCGAAGCCCTGAACTGTTTTGTTTCCAGGTTCAGTTGAGGTCCATCGAACCCGGATGCAGTGTCAAACCTGCCAAAGGAAGCGACCTCTGATCCTCTCAGCGACCTCTGATCCTCTCATCAAAACGAAGGTCATGCTAGAGGACGCAAAATCCCAACCAAAACCAGACAACACATCTATGTACTCATACAATACAAGCAAGGCTTTGGATTTGACGTGTGGGGAGCCTTTGAGATTTTGAAGCACATACACTCCCCCAAACTAACATGGAAACCCAAATAGCCCTCTTGTAAAGGGACTGTAGTCCTTATAGGCACCCTTTTGGGTTTCCATGTTAGTTTCCGGGAGTGTACCGGTTCAAAAGTCCAAAAGTCTAAGCCCCATGTCGACTTGGAGCCAGCATCACCACTTCCGGAAGACCTGGAAGCCCTAAGCCCTAAACGTTATAGAGTCCAAGGGGGCAGCTATACATGGAGATATAGTCCCCCTTAAGTAGATAGAATATGTGGTATATGGGGATCTTAGAACGATATACCCAACAAAACATATTCTATCTACCTAAGGGGGATTATAAGCAGGGGGCAACTTGTGTGAAATCCAGCACCTGGAGACCCTAAACCCCTAAACCCTAAACCCTAAACCAGACCTATAAGTTGAAGCCCTCCTTAGCGGCTTAAGGCTCAAGGGCTCGGGTTCAGGGCTTAGGCTTTAGGGTTCAGAGTTTGGGGTTTAGGGTTTAGGGCTCAGGGTTTAGGGTTCAGGGTTCACAGGGTTTAGGGTCTAGGGCTCAGGGTTTAGGCTTTAAGGCTTAGGGTTTAGGGCTCAGGGCTTAGGGTTCAGGGTTTACGGCTCGGGGTTTAGGGTTTAGGGCTCGGGTTTAGGCTTTAAGGTTTAGGGTTTAGGGCTCAGGGCTTAGGGTTTAGAACCTCCGACTAGCCCTGTTGTTGGGATATCTAACGGCCATCCAGCTAAAATCTGCACCCTGACAGTCGGGGGTGTGTACAAGTAGCCCAACCTTGGGCAAGTTCTTACAGCAAGAGAGTTTTAGACAACTACAGCTACTTGCAGGGTCAGGGGGACTTAGTAAGCAGGTTAATAATGGGGATAAGTAATATGGGTTATAGGGGTTATTAACCTACTTACTAAATCCCCCTGACCCTCCAAGCATGGACACCCAAACCCTAACGCTATAGAAGTATAGAGCTGGACTCTTTGAAGTGGACTCCTAGACTGCCTCGGTTTGGGGCGTAAAGCCCGAAACCCTAAACCCCTCCTGGCAAGAGGCACCATACTGCACGCTGGTATGCATTGGACAAGGCTGCTCAGGCCGACTGATTTATATAAAAGCTCACAGGAGTAGTATATGTTTGGGGGATACTATGGTACCCATTTTGGAGTAAGATTATAGCTTCCTTTCTGGGTATAGTATTTTGTATAAGGAATATGATTTTACTGGGTTTAACCACAAAAAACACTACTCACATTGACTTTAAGGGTCCAAGTACCTAATTATGATGATGCCTCGGGCTTTCTATACATTCCCTGCGTACACACTTTGCAGCCACATCGTATAACATTGGAGTGCTTGGACCCTGCGGGTGAGAGTTCAGGGTTCTAGGCCCTTTAAGGCTTAGTAGTGTGGCAGGGTATAGGGTTTGGGGTATAGGGTTCAGGTCAGCGCAGAGTTTAGATCTACTCCCCGCCCTCAGGACCACAGCGCGCCGCCTATCACAATGCTAGCCTTTCGTTGGTGGTTAGTAAGTGAGGAAAGGGCAGACAGAACCAGAGTTAGGAGACCCCAATCCACTAACAATTCCTACCGTAGCCATGAACCTCGAAGTACACCCTGCCTCAACGCCTAAACCCCAAAAACCCTCAACCCCAAACCCCCAATGTGGCGGCTTTAACGGATGGACCCACAACATGGGCTCTAAGCCCTTTGGGGGGAGTACTTCCAGGTACAGAGCAGCACTAAGAGATGCAGGAAAATGAAATTCGAGCTTTCTCCTAAGGCGTATAGTTCCCGTTAAGTAGATCGAATAGGGCTTTGGGTACATTATACATTATCATAAGATCCCCATAGAACTCATATTCTATCTACTTAAGGGGACTATAAACCCTCAGCCACGAACCCCACACCTAAGGCCTCTAGGCTTAGCTCTACAAGCTTCGGCCTAAAGCCTCAACCCTGAAGTCTGAAGCCAAAAAAGTCTCATCTGAGCCAGAATCTGTTTAGGGTTCTGGGTTTAGGGATTAAGTCTTAGGGTTTAGGGTTTTGGGTTTAGGGATTAAGTCTTAGGGTTTGGGGTTTAGGGTTTCAGTTTTAACGTTTAGGGTTTAGGGTTCCCAAAGGGGAGTTCAGTTGGCGATATGTAACTAACCAGACACACGCCTACAAAGGCTCGCAGAAAACCCATCCCTAGAACAGTGTGGAAATGTCGTAGGGGAATCAACCCTAAATCCTAGACCCTAACCCTTCTCCAGGGTCTGCCTAGATTCTACCCCCCGACAAGCCTAGTCCGAAAGTACACAGCGTCAAGACCTCAAGCCCTAAGCTTTCAAGCCAGACTAAACTGGATCGATGTTAGGGATCCTTTAAAGTTCTTGGGGTATGGGGTTCCTTATATTTATGTGAAAGGATGATGTTTCTTCCTAGGGTAATGTGGGCTAAGTACACCCTAAAAAACCAGAGAGCCTTCAAGGGTGGAATATCCCTATCTAGCTGTCTGCTTCTGTTCCCTTTTTGGACGCTAAACCCTAAACCCCTAAACCCTAAACCCGTCGCATTCTTTAAGACCTTAACCCTCAGCTTCAGCATTCATAGGGTCTAGGGATACCGTCAGCTAGCTTGGGGACTTCAGACC
>CAJNIZ010001658.1:69922-80357 GCA_905231905.1 Symbiodinium pilosum
ACCCTTAACCCTAAACCCCAATCCCAAAACCCTTAATCCTTATCCCTAAGCCCTAAACTCTAAAGCCTCATTTCCCCAGGCCTACCACCTGCGCATACGCCTGCTGCACTCCGTACTGGAGGCCATGCAAGCAAAGAAGCTCAGATGCAGTTTCACAGACTCCCTGTAAGCTTTATCACGTCCCATAAGCCCTGGAAGACCTTCTGGAGCTGCATAGGCCCCTAGATAAAACCCACAACCCCAACCCTAAACTTTAAACCCTAAATCCCAAACCCTAAACCCCTGAACCCTAAACCCTAAACCCCTAAACCCTAACCGAAAAAAATGAATTAAGAGATGCTCAGCAGAGCTGGTTCCCTAAAGGATTGCTCACACTTGCTTGGGTTGGCCGTTGGGATTTTTTTACAGATTTTCCTTCGTTGGTTGCACAAGTCTCCCATCTACTAATAAAGCGCAACCCTAAACCCCTAAACCCTAATCCCTTTTCCAAGCTCCAAAGGCCAACCAAGTTGGTCTTCAGCGTTCGTTTTCTTGATGGGTACTGGTGTTTCTTGAGCTTGCGGTTGCCCATCTGCCCGAAAAAAACAGGCCCATGAAGCAGGACCCCCATAAAGGGATTCATAATTTTGAAAGGATGTCGAAGATTGAGCATGTTTGCAAACTACGTGGTTTCCGTATGCAGTGTGTTAGGATTCTAGGCCGGCTCAGGGGCTTAAGGTTTGATGATGTAGGATTCCAACTTTCCTAGTTGAAAGCTTAAGATTTTCAGTCTTGGCCTTTGGTTTCTGGCAGGGTTCATGGAGGCTCAGGGTAATTAACTATAACCCCTAAACCCGAAACCCTAAACCTGATGCAGGATTTTTAATATCCACCGTAGCACAGCGCAGCCATGAACGCAATCCAGGTCTCCACGGCAACGAATGCCACGCTGGCAGTGCAAAATCTGCTCCTGGCGTAGGAGCTGACGGTTTGAATGCGGGCTCACATGGAGCAAATAGAGCCCTTACTGTACAAACTATGTTTTGAATAATTATTGGTGTGTATAGGCAGGCTGTAATTTCACACGGGACCAGATCAGGATCAATCTTGATTCCGTAGCCCAAAGTAGGCGTAAGCCCATGGAGCAAGCCAGATAAGCCAGGCAAGCCTAAATTCCGAACTCTACCGAGACCCCCCTCCCCCCCACATACCCTGGGATGGGGTCTAATCCCCTCCCCCTAATATTAACCACCCCACCTCCCTGATGCTAAATGTTCCCCATTGTGGTATATTGTAATATATTGTCTGAACCTACCAACCAAAGCCTGGGCTTGCCAAGGGGGCAAGACAGGCAAGCGGCATAGGATGTAAGGATCTAGGGCCCAATTTTTCAGGGTTTAGGGTAGCAGCAGCTCTCGTCATGGTGGGGTGTTGCCAAAGGGCAAGAAGCCCCGACTGCTATGGCACCAATGCCTTCCCCAACGGTGAACCTTCCTCATGATGATCAACCTTCCCCAGGATCCTAATACTAATCTAAACAATATGCATATAATTCCTACAAAAGATACCCTACTTTTTTCTCATATACATGCTTTGTACCCTTTGGGATTGCTATGACTTATCTTGCAGGGGAACGCTCAACGCCTCAGCGCTGGCAAAGTTCAATCATTATCCTAAATTCTTGCATTCGCTTACTAATAGATCATCTCGATTCCTTTGCGTAACTCCCAAAGGATCCATTTAGGTATATGGTATATATTTCAGGCCCAAAGGGGTTCCCATATACCTACTTCAGGGCCTGGGTATATACTATGCAGCTACATGGACCCTTGGAGACTGTTGGGAAGGGCTTGCGACCTACTTTTCACTTCCACGGCCTCAGCGTGGCAACTTGTGCCGTGCATCATGGAAAAGTGGTGCCGGAGGGACGGAACCCTATGGTATCTAGCCCTAAGGGTCCAAGGACCCAAATAATGGCCCAATACCATCAATATCATAGTAGTTGGGCCCTACAACCCTATTATTTGGGTCCTTGGACCCTTAGGGTACAGTGGTATCTCTGTAACACATTGTAAGGGTCGTTATATCCTACTCCTTCAATCCCTGACAGTAAGACAAGCTGCACAGGATTGAGGGTTTCGGGCTGGATCTTTGCTTCGTAGAGGCTTTGTCGAGCGTATGGGTTAAAAGACCATTTCCGAAAAATCAGTTTTATTGGGGAGTAGCTCGAGAAAGGAGTATTCTCAATAAAGGAAGACTGCCAGTTTTTAAGCTCGCAAATGTAAAGTTCCTGTGAAAGTGGTAAGGGCTGCAGATTCGTTATTGTTTTGGGGAGAATGGGGGATGCTCATTATCCGGAACAGGGTGGGTCGTCTACGGGATGGCTCTGCTTAGCAACGTGATACTGTAGATATTCTGTTTATCATAGGTTATGCCATAGGTGAGGCCACAAGGGATAACGGTAACTGTAATAGGGTCCCTGCATACTCCGATTCTACACCAGTAGTACTTGGTGCGGCCCCTCATCCAACTTGTGCCAGCTACAGTCGCTGGTCACACATACCCCCGCCCAAACATTTTTGTTTGGCGAAATGCTCGCCTTTGCAAACAAGAGCTTGTTTGACGACATGGTCTCCTTTGTACATGACAGTTTTCCTTGTAGGGCCATGTGTGGCTTCCATGCTGATTTGGGGTTGTGTGTCGAGTCCCTTTGTGGGACTCTGTCGCTTCCATCCCGCGGCCCCAGACATAATTCTTTGGGCCAAAGCTATACACGACTTGGGTACCTAGAGAGTTAGTGTAGGGTTTGGGGTACTTAGACCCCTAAACCCTAAACCCTAAACCCTAAAACCCTTAACCCTAAAACTTGGACCGCGTGGGTAGGGCTTGGGGTTGAGGGTTCATGTGGCCTCAACCCTAACAATTCCGAGGGAGGCGTTAGGACCATTTGGACACTTTTGTGCCCCAATGTAGGACCCTAAGGGTCCAAGGACCCAGATGATAGGGTCCCTTTAAAGGGGTTATAGGGTGATATATAGGGATATATGGGGACTATACAGGGGTATATAGGACCCAAATAAAAGCGGTTGTTGGGCTCAAATACTATAATATTGACAGTATTTGGGACCTAAAGCCCTACTATTTGGGTCCTTGGACCCTTAGGGGGACACACGTCATTCTGGCCAATGCGTACACTGCTGTCCACCTAGCCCCTCCTATGCAGTTCCTTGCTGGATAGTAATTAGGGTTTAGGGTTTAGGGTTTAGCGATTATAGCATACTCCTGTACCAAGGAATCCTAAGAAACCCAAAACGTCATCACATTGGAAATTTTGGCCGAGAATGCCCCTAAGATTCTGTATGCGATTTCTTCCATGAAGCTGTAGCCGTGAAGTTGGGTGAGATGCCTCTCCTTGCATAGCCCTACGTAAACCCTAACTCACCCCAAAACCCTAAACCCCAATTAACCTCAAAACACCGAACCCGAATTCATCCCTAAACCTGAACGCCCGACTTAAACGCAAAGCCATTCAAAACAAAAGCTAGAAACCGAACCCCACAACCCTAAACCAAAAACCAACCAAAAACTGGATTCCTCCTCCATGGCCGTGAACAACCAGAAGCTCGCACCCCTGAAGCATCGAACACCAAATCATACCGATTCAGAGAGGGTTTAGGATTTGGGACTTAGGGTTTAGGGTTTAGGCTTCGTGTTTTATTGTTTAGGGCTCAAAGTTTTCAATGTTCGTATACTTCTCCCAAAACCTGTACTTATTACAAATACTAGTACCAAAATCCCAGCGGCCCAAAGTATTGGGCGCATGGATCCTTAAAGACCATTAACATTGCCAAGAAGACCCGGTCGTCAGGCTACTGTCCGCGAGGGGATGACGCAAGGTCCCAACCTGGCACAGGTGGGGCCCTCATGATTTTGGGGCTTGGGGTTTAGAAGTACCTGGACCCCCAAAGTATGTAGAATAGTGGCCTTTTGAGCTGTATTTAGGGGTTATTTTACCTACTTTTGGGAGTGTAGAAGTAGGACCTGCATACACTACACAAGACACCAAGCCCCAAAACTTGAATCTCAGGATGCCACTAACCCAAAGGGTCCAAGGACCCAAATAATAGGGTTTAGGGCCCAAATGCCATAATATTATTGGTGTTTGGGACCTAAAGTCTACTATTTGGGTCCTTGGACCCTTAGGGTAAGACAAGTCAAGATTGGCGCAATACATGAATCATCCTTGTTTCTTCCCATGGTCCCAGGGGCCAAATTTTGTTTGTGGGCTTCTCCAGCGTCTCTACTTGTTGCACTGTTCATGTGCCCTGCTAGCGTAGGATGTTATTAACTTGCCAGACAAGGTGTCTGCTTAACTATATGTTGGGCAACCCCACATCCCACAGGCGAGTTTAAAGGAATGAAAGCACATTTCCGTCGCTAGGTGGGACAGAAAGCATAAAGAAACTTATTTTCAGCATATCGCTGCTTCGGAGTCTTCGGGTAAGTTTGTGTATTGCGCACTGCGAGAGCTGCAGATGAGTTAGGCACCTTTGTCCTAAGGTTCATGTGCCTATATGGGATTATTGGGTACTTGGGTCGGCAGGGTTGTGCTCTTGCCCTGCAAGATTGGCATCAGATTTTGCGGCCAGGCGTCCGTGAATTGATCAGACTTTTACTTGTTTTGATGTTGATTGAAAACAGGTTCCTTTAGGAACCATTGTTTTCATAGGATTTTATGAAAAAGTTTTCAGTGTTTCTTAAAAGGGTTGGGCTTTTAAAGACATGTTCGTTCCATCCCTGTTTTTCTGCGCTCAATGTGGGGAAGGCGACAGATCGTAAAGCCTCTTTAAAATGCTTTTGCCTGACCCTAAAAACGCCTAGCCCCAGGCATTTTACTTTCCATGTTATTTACCATTTGGTGCTCCGTTTTCAGGGATAGTATCCCTAAACCTAAGCCCTCATCCCTAAACCGTGAACCTTAGTCCCTAAACCCTAATCTTAATCCCCAAGCCCTAATCCCGAAACTCTAAATCCAAATCCCTAAGCCCTAATATCGAAAGCCTGAACTCAAATCCCTAAACCCTAATCCCTAAAGGCTGAACACTAGCCCCTAAACCCTAAACCTTGATCCCTAGACCCAAATCCCTAAACCTCTAATCCCAAAAGCCACGTGGGGGTTAGGGTCGAGGGAGTAACGGAGGCAAGCCTCACTTCAGACAAGTTTGTTGCATGCCTGTTCCCGCATTCATGGACGGGGTTGGCTGGGCTTGGTCCATCAGCCTTTGCAAGCTTCGAGAGCCGCAACCCTAGAGCCGGCCGGGCTGCGTTCCAGGGTCGGAAACTGTAAGTCCTCAAGTGCAATTGGAAGCTAGTCCCTGGATCCTGATCATCGAAGGGGTCGGTCGACATACACAGGGCCAGAAGGCAGACCCACCACATAGCAGTAGGAGTGGGGTGAAGCGGGGGGGGGGAGCGGGGGGGCAAGGCTTTGCACGTGGGATGGTCAGGCCGGACTAGGCCACCCACCATGGAAGAAGGGGGGGGGTCGCCCGGCAGGGAGGTGGGAGTAGAGGGGGTTTGAAAGGGTTCCAAGAGCCCTTACGCCGGAAAGCCTCAGCGAATTAAACCCTAAACCCTAATCCCTAAACCTTAAGCCTTAATCCCTTCAAGGGGATCTGCCCTGGAACTCTTGAAGGATGCCTCGACCGGTGTTACGATACACCACATCAAGACGCATCAAAGTGACTGTCCCGGGTTGTTTGGGTTTGGGGTTTAGGGCACGGGTAAAAGGAAGCTAATGGGACCCGAAACAGGGAACGCCAAGAATAGAGGGTTCGGGGTTTGGGGTGAGAACCGCAAGAATAAGGCAGGAATGTCACAGGGATACACATATCAGGGTCGTTATGTTCCAAACATATTCCTAGGTTCTTAGGTTGTTGTGGTGCCCGGTTTGGGGTCCCCATTAGAGGCAGTTGAGGTTTTGAACTTGGAGGTTCATAGGGCTTAGTATATATTTCTGATTGGAATAGCCCTATTCATATTTGGGTGGCGTCTACAAGGCCATCAAGGGGACTATAGATTGGCCAATAGTTCAAGTCATAAGTAGCTACTAAATCCTGCGAACCTCCAAGTAGAAATAAAGATAAGAGGGCTTAGCAACCCCAACCCCCCGAAATACCCTATACCATGACCCCTAATCTTGATCAGCAGATTATAACAGGGATTTGATCTTTGGGATTGCCCAGGTCCTACTAAAGCCTAGGGCGCGGTGGTTTCGGGTTTGATGTCTCAAGGGTTTACGGTGCGGTGCTCGGTCTCCCATTAGACTGTCCTTATCCAGTGTAGGGGTCCCACACTGTTAGGGTTCATTGTTCAAGGTTTAGGGTTAGGCCCCCCTAAGTACAGCAGGCTATATAAGGGTGGTGCAGAAATTCCTCCATTCGCATTCTTAAGCCATTGCGCAATACAAACAAGAAAGCCTGTTTCAGACTTGGGTTTCTGGGTTTGTGCTGAGAGTTGAGGCGCTAAGAAGCTGGCGCACATGGTAGGTTTTCTGAACCAATTTTGGCCGACTGCGCAACTTTCGAATTCAAAATCCACCGCTGATTTTCTGGCTGGAAAGCTTTCTGAAGGCGAAGAATCAACGGCAAATGAAGAGTCTCAGCATCACTCACCAAAACCTGTTTCTCATCATCTAATTTCTGGACCGCCCTAAAACCTTACTGACTTTTCAGGCTCCAGTGCTTGAACCCAAGGCCCAGAACTTCTAAGCCCTTCATCCCCAAACCCGAAACGCTCAAACTCCGAGCGAGCCCCGAAATCTTAAGCTCTTGCCAAAGATTTGGAGTACAGGGCCAACTGAAGCACGGGTGCAGGGGCACTGGTAGGAGTCCGAGAGAGCCTTAAACAATAAAACGCAATTGCGATTCAGGGTGAATGGGTGGGGTGGGGAGGTAGCCTGCCCTGGCAAGGGTTGTCTGGGTTTAGGGCTTAGGGGTTTGGTATTCCCTCAAGGCCCAAGGTGCCAAACTTAAATTCTTTGATGGAATTAACCCTAAACCCTGAATTCTAAGCCCCATGGCTGTCTGATAGGTCTATTGATACCAAAATTCCTGCATGGGTTTAGTATACTGTGTTACCATAACTGCCAAGGTATTAGGTACTTAAGGCCATGCAGTTTTTTGGCTATCAACCGTGGCACTCCTGTCTTAAGCCTCCTGGATATTTCTGCCTTGTATTTGGTGAATATTCACAACAACCTAACCAGCACAAAGCCTAAACCCTAAACCCTAAATCCCCAAGTAGCAACCCCGTGAAGCCCTGCACAGCCCCAGTGTCCATTTCATGTTCCAAGTTCTTTTCAATTTGGTTCTCATTATTATTCTCCATTATGTCTTCTTACACCCCCATAAAACCTCTAAACTCCCGCAAAGGGACGTAGAGTTGCCATATCATTTTCCATTTGACTCTTAACTTAGATTACGTTTTGGGTAATCTAGTGTAGCCCCTCAATCTCCACGCTAAACCTTAACGAAACCCAAAACCCTAAACTGCGTAGGAGGCCTGCCATTCAAAAAGGAACTACATAGGAGCTCTAAATCATAAACCCCAAAACCCGCAACCCCAAACCATTATTTGTAAAGAACGCTAAACCCTAGCACTCTTAAGGCCTCAGATTCAAGATGGACTTCAGCCTACTTGGACTTCGCAACCTTCCAGAGTCGATCTCGGATTGCAAGCTCTACGCCACCTGGCTTCAGGGTGGTTTGGTCGGTGTAGGATTTCAGGGTTGAGGGGTTTGGGGTTTTGGTGGGTCGAGGGGTGCAGGGGTTCAGGGTTTGAGGGTTGAGGTTTTGGCGTTTGGGCTGTGGATTTTGTGCGGGGGTTCGTAACAGTTATGGGTCCCTTCGCATAAGAGCACCTGCGTTTTATTTCAATATTATCAGGAGGTTTTTGAGTATGCTCGTGGCACATCTAAACATTTGAGCAGATGGGTAAGGATGTGCTGCATAGTTTAGGTGGACCACCCACATGTAATCGTGGTATAGTGGGAACATATGAGGACCCCAATCTAATCACTATTGTCCCTCACAGTCACTATGACCCGGCGGGGATCCACTTAATGAATAGTAATTTGCGTTGATTTCTGGCTTCAGGATCCCTATTCCCTTTCAACCCTAAATCCTAATTGCGTGTTTGAGCAGCAGATCTTCCCTGCCAAAGCTCTTGCGCAATGAACTGCCTCAAGTAGTCCAATGGCCCAATATACCTGGTACATACTAAATACTCTAAGGGCTTTAGGGTGTCTTAGGGTTAGGGATATTACCCAAATAATGGAGAGTCGAATGGAACAGAAAATGGGAAATCCGATGGGATTACATAGGGGGTTATAAGGTGGATACTACGCAAGCCTGCATGAGCCTAAGTACCTTACAACTTGGGAATTATGGTACCAGAACTATAGTATACTAGGATAACGCCGGGTTTTTCGTATCTACAGTACTCCCCCAATGAGCTTCAGACAAGTGTTTCTCTTTGGAGCTATGCTGCACCCTCATCACCTTCCTAAAGTCTACGGCCCCAAAATTCGAAGTTCAGAGCTAAAGCCCAATCCCTAAACCGTCGACGGTAAACCCCTAACCGTATGTACTATGATGAATCCGAGCCCCAGGGCTCCGAATACATGTAGGTAGCATAGGACCGAAGGAGGCTAACATGCCCTAGACTCTAAACCCTGACTCCAGACTTAGAGCCTCAGGAAATATACAATTCACTCTTCAAGATCTCCCATCCCTAAACCCTAAACCCTAGACCCTAAACCCTAGACCCTAAACCCTAAACCCCAAGGTGAGTTCCTTTTGGGAAGGCGGTGCCATTGAACTGACCATTGGTGGTGTGGGTGGCCCTGCAAGGCCAGGGAACAACTAATACGGTGGATACTAAAAACCCTGCATGACCCGAAATACCTTATACCTTGGGAATTATGGTATTATAGTATATTAGGGCCATGCAGGATTTTTAGTATCAACAGTAGCTTGCTTGAAGGATGAGCTTTGGGTATTCTGTTTGGATAGGGTTCAGGGTGTAGGGTTAAGGGTTTAGGGTTTAGGATTTAGGGTTTAGGATTTAGGGTTCAGGGTTTAGGGTTTAGGAGCTAGGGTTTAGGGTTTGCGGATGTAGGGCTTGGTCCGTGTCACTGAAGGTGAACATGGAGAGACCCCAGAATTAGAGGCACCTTTGGGGGGGCCCGTCTAATAAGGATTTACAGTGTTTGGTGGAAAATATATAATGAGCACCCCAGTATCTGGGAAGTCTCCCCTATTTGTGAGGGTATATTTGAATATATGAGGTCCCATAAATTGTGGGCCACAATATGATCCCCCCCGTGTTCGCAAAGTTATTGCGGACGGCATTTGGATAGAAGTAGCTTCAACAGCAGCAACAGCCGCGCTCCTTTCCAGCATGTATGCCCTAACCGTCTAACCAGGCGCACCTACATAAGCTATAGTCTAAACTCCTTAAAGGGGGGCATATAGGGGAGCATTGTAGGGCTTATTAAGGAGGATACTATGAGTTTAGACAATTCTCACACAGCAGAACCTTCCCTTGCTTCATTCTTGTCGTGCGTGGGCTGGGAAACATGGCAGAAGCCCGACTGAGGATGCTTGGGATTTTCAGGACCCAATTTGATTACCAATACACTGGATAAGAAAAATCCTGCACGGCCCCAAGTACCCTAAAAGGAATTATGGTACTACAGTGTACTAATTATATGAAGGTATCATTCTGCGGCCTCTTTGAGGTATCCGGGTACCACAACTATGCAAGCAGCCTAGGACAATAATATTGGGAATCATTCAAGATTCTTCCCTGAATACCTTAGCTTTCATATCACGTTCCATTTGATCTGCCATTATTGCTACTTATTTAGGTACCTAAGCCCTTTAGGTAAATCAACTCCAACAACACAAAGTTCAGGGTTCTTGAACTTGAGGTTTCCCAGGATGTTTTTGTACTACATACTTTGGGCAAAAATGGATTACCTACGCAGATACCCCGGGACCAAAGTAATCACACAGGCACCTTCTAGAAAAAAGGTCTCATGTGATCCCCATGGGTGGGCCTTACCATGCCTTGTAAACCCCATATGGGTGGTTGTCAAAATTATGGTTCATTTTTGGACCCTGTTATAATACGGCACCTAATATTTAGGGTAACAAAAACAGGGACCATAATTTTGACAACCACCCATATATCCCAAGGCCCCCCTCTCCAGAAAGTACACTGAACTTTGAGTAACTCATTCTAGGTATCCATTCCTGCGCTCAGATTCAGCAGCAATTTCAACTTCCTGGCAGATGACTCAAGCCTAGGTCGCGTGCTGGCTTTCCTTTTCCTCGGTGCTTAGAACCCAAAACTCTACACCCTAAACTCTGAACCTTAAACCCCTAAACCC
>CAJNIZ010001658.1:93769-110449 GCA_905231905.1 Symbiodinium pilosum
AGGGTCCAAGGACCCAAAGAATGGATTTTTAGAGCCCAAATACTACAGTACTAGTGGTATTTGGGCCCTAAACCCTATTTTTGTGGGTCCTTGAACCCTTAGGGTTATAAAGGTGATAATGCTTCGACAAAATTCTATACAGGCTGCCATGTTAGTTTGGGGGAGAGTATCTACAAGGTATACCCGAAAAAACAATACATCCGGATACGTTCCCGGATCCAAAGTACCTCCGCAGGCGATACTAACCCAAACCATCTTATTCGTTCCCAGTATAGAAACCATTAGAAATCCTAGATACCTAGGATCCTTTGGGATAAAACCCGAAACCAAAACCTAAACCCTATATAGCCCCTATATGATAACCCTTGTGTGGCCCTTATAAATCCCTTTGCAAGTGCACCAAATTTGGGGAACCCCTAAACCCTCACATATAAACCGAACATAGCACTTCAAACGGGCATTTACAAGCACAGAGGTGCAGCGGGTCATCGATGGAGTGTCAGCGACCCGGGGGTTGCACAGCAGTCCGGTTAAGGTTTCAGGGTTCAGGGAGTAGGGTTGAGGTTAAGGGTTTAGGGTTGAGGGATTCGCGCTTCAGGATTATTAGGGTCAGAGTTTTGGGCTTACTGTTGACGGGACTTCGGGATTTTGGGGCTTCTAGTTCTAGGGTTTGTTCAAGGGCTTCAGTGACCATTCTTGGATAAAGTGCTGCAAAGAAATGGGCCAGGAACTCTAGCAGAATCTGGAGTGCTTCACGTCACGACGCAGGAGCGCGGCGCGACGTTGCAGCCTCTGCCTGGCTCGCGTGGCTTGAGTTTCATTTTGCCTGGTCGAAAAGCCGCGCACGATGGATTCTGTCAGAGGGTGGGCACATGCGCGCTCGCTCGGAACCTTTTTTCGGCGATGCCATCTCACTTGTGAGATTTTTCCAATCTGGATGAAGTCCCTTCTTTTCCTTCTTGCTTGTGTAATTTCAGGCGAAGCTCTGCTTCAACATCCCAATCTCGACTCCAAATCCTGTGCGGCTCCAGCTGATCATCTTGTATTTGCTGTGATCTCCAGCCATGGCTGAGTTTGCTGTGCTGAGACGGTTTGTCCAGAACATCTTGCGTTACGACTCATATTGAATTACCTGGCTGCCCTGAGCGTTATGTCCTGGAATCGTGGAGTTTCCAGACTGGCCAGCCTGCATGATATCGATAGGCTTGGAGGACGTGGGATTTTTCAAGTACGTCTTCAATCAACCATTGAAGGGAGCCTACAATATAAAGATCCCTCAACCCGAAACCCCAGAGCCTAAACCTTAAGCCCTATCCTAAGCCCTTAAACCCTAAACCCTGAAGTCTATCCTTCGGGTTCCCATAGGAGCTGTCCAACACCTGGCTGTATTAGAGGCATCCGCAGGAATCTCTACCTAAACCCCCAAAATATGTACAATAATAACCCTAAACCCATAATAACAGCCCTAAAGGCCATTGATTTACATACTTTTGTGGTCCAGGTAGGGGTTGTAGGCACCTTCTTGGGTTTAGGGTTTGGGGGCACCCGATATGTAGGAAGCCTACGTAGTGGTACTTGTTTACCCTTTCGGGGTACCGTAGTAACCTTATTACAATAGCAGTACCCTTTTTCCTATCCATTGATTGCACAAAGGAATCCAAAATCTGGGTTCCGTTGTACAATCAATGGATAGGAAAAACGGTGCCCAGATTGTACTGAGGTTACTGGGCTACCACGTTTTAGAGGTTCCGGGCTTGAACGAGTTCAGTGAAAGAGTTTAGTGTGAGGGTTTAGGGTTTAGGGCCGCGTTCATACATGTATAGATACCGCTGTTTTTACAGAAATATATGCCGACCAAAAGGTGATAGGAGTCCTCGTTGCTAAGGGACTGCCTCTCCCTCCTCAACCGAAAGATAACGAAGGGGTGACTCTTCGACTTCAATGGCCCAAGATTCTGCTATCAACGCCGGCGTCAGGTCGCTGGAAGCTACATTTTAGAGAGATATGTGTGTGTGTATATATATAATATAGATGTGACATATGTATCCACAGAGTGCCTGCGGGCACCGCTATTTCAATAATTTCTATAAGATTTTGTCCTTGAGTGACAGAGCAGTTAAGCTTGTTGGACAATCTTTTTATTCTTGGAGGGCCCTGCAGAAGTCCTAGGCCCGAAGCCCTAAATCTTGAACCCTAAGCCCAAAGCCAAACCCTAAACTCGAAATCCTAAAACCTAAACCCTAAACCCTGGAATCCTGAACCAGTCCTTGAGATCTGTGCCCCATCATGGTACAACATGACCAGTATGTGTAAGGGGTCTTGGGGTTCAGGGTTTTGGGGAGGGTTTAGGATTTAGGGTTTCTCAACAGCCCTCCAATAGAGGTTAGATGACATCCTGATTTGGGTTCAGCATTTTCTTGTAACAAGAACATCATCTTTGTTGGCTCCATCGCAAAGAGACATTACTTATGTGCACCCTGGGTTAAGCATCAGCGTTCGGGCAGGAATGTTTGCAAGAGGGTTTCCACGTTCCGCGAGATAGGGTTCAAGTACCATACATTCATATATTCCCCCCGAAAGCTATACTTCAATACCATCACCACCAAACTCCTAAGTACCCAACTATTTCGTACCCTGAGCTTCCAGAGAAAGTAAGGTCGACTGCAGCCTACACTCCCTAAATCCTGTAAACCCCGAATCGCGTAAACCCTGATCCCTGGTCTTCGGACATGTTTGGCCGCCCTGTTCTTGTTCGGTGCTCACCAAGAAAGTTTTCTGGGTGTCAGTAGGGAATGGGACTGTGCACCTTATAGTTGCCCAAGATACGTAGACCTACCACATTTAGAATTGTTGGAGACCTGCTGTAGTTCCTGCACCCTCAACCCTATAACTGTATTGTATCCTGCCGTCCGTGCTTCTGATGCAGACTCCCCACCCTTCCCATGCAAGTCTAGGTCTATAGGTCTATAGATAATATCTAGACCCTACAGTCTATAAATGACCCGGAACCCTCAACTCTGAATAGTCTAGAACCCTAAGGGTTCAAGCACCTAATAGGCATATACTTACCCAAAACGTGTACTGAATTACAATTACCCAAATCCTAAGTACATAATTATACATGGACCTTAAACCCTAAACCCCATATACCATCACATACCCCTACATATCCCCCTGAAAACGACACCTAATTATTGGGTACATGGACCCATAGGGTAAACTATGACCTACTTTTGACATTCTCATCTTCAGGGTTCACTGAACAAGTCAACTTTTTATCTGCAGTTTCATAGTCTTCCCAATCCTGAACCCCAAACTGCAAGCCCCAAACCCTAAACCCCAAACCCCTAAACCCTAAACCCCTAAACCCCTGTGAACCCCCAAACCCTAAACCCCTGAACCCTAAACCCCTAAACCCTAAACCCAAACCCTAAACCCTGATGAGCCTTGGCTACCAAGGCCTCAGGACATCCGCCACGCAGGTCTGGAAGCCAAGCGGGTTTGACGGCTTACTACTAGCAATTGTGGCCGCAGCGCGGCACGGGCGGTAGTGGTGGTGGTGGTGGTGGTGGTGGTGGTGGTGGTGGTAGTAGTAGTAGTAGTAGTAGAAGTGGTAGTAGTAGTAGGAGGAGGAGGAGGAAAAGTAGCAGTAGCAGTGACACTATGAAATCACTCCAAAGTGATGTTTGAGTTCCTTTGATAAAAGCTGCCCCTACGGATCCAAATAGGTCAAGGTAGGTAACATTTACAGATTTTGCGGCCTTATGTAGGTGTGATTTGTATATTTGGACCCCTAGGGTACTGGCTGATTTTTCAAGTTGCAAGCCGCCTCGGACATATTTGGCAGCTGTTCCAGATACGGTCCCGTATTCATGATTGGCTCAAGGCTCCGAATCTCGAATGCACTTTAAAGGATAATCCAAAGCGCACCTTGTTGGGTTCTGAAAGCCAAATATGGAATGTGCAGCTACAGCTTGTAGCAATATCCCATGGATCCGTATGGCCCTATGAATACAGTCTTGGACTCAAAGCAAGTAGAATTCATGGATTTGGATGCCCAGGAATATCCGAATAAGGAAGCCCTAAGCTTTACAGTCCGCCTTAAGTAGATAGAATATGGCTTCGGGTGCTTTAGAATAAGATCCCCATATACCCCATATTCTATCTTCTTAAGGGGGACCCTAAACCCTAAAAACCCTAAACCCCTAAACTCAAAACCCCTAAACCCCTAAACCCTAAACCCTTGAACCCTAAACCCCAAACCCTAGAATAGGGATTTTAATCGAAGAAAACAACGCCCATCTGAGGCCACATTGATCGGCTGAAGCAGACCCTGAGGTGCCTTATTTGACCCGTTTAGGGTTTACAGGTTTAGGGTTTTAGGGTTCTAGGGGTCTAGGTTTTAGGGGTTTTAGGGGCTTAGGGTTTTAGGGGTTTAGGGTTTTAGGGTTTTAGGGGTTTGAGGGGTTTTAGGGTTTAGGGTTTAGGGCCTACCTTAAGTAACCTAGACACATAAAACAGGGGCAAAGACAAAATACGAGGTACACCCCCCAAACTATTAGGTATCTAGGTTACTCTAGATATGGTCTATGGTTTAAGGCTTTACCCAGACCCCTGGGCGGATCTAGAAAGCAGAACCCTATTACGGGATTCTAGAAAGTACCCAATCGTACTATAGGGTACCATATTGGGGGCTCTACTTTCTAGATCCCTAAACCCTAAATCCTAAACCCTGAAGCATAAAGCCTAGTAAGAGGGGTTCTACTTTCTGGATCCTCCCAGGCGTCTGGGTAAGGGCACTGACTAGGCTCCCCAGATAGACCCTCCTAGGAACCCCTGGGTTTCATTTTGTGCTTTTCGAATGAGTAGTATGTTATTTGGGGAGACCATGGTACCCAATATAGAGTAAGATTCTATCATCCTTTTGGGGTATAGTATTTTATATAAGGAATATAATCTTACTGGGTTTAACCACAAAAAAACGCTATTCATTTTGTGTTTTTCGAAGGTTTCTCAGTTAAGGGTTTAGGGCTGCGGGTCTACTTGGAGGGTCAGGTGGACTTCGTAAGTAAGTTAATAACGGGGATAAGTAGGATTACTATAATATGGGCCCTGCAAGTTGGTGGGGTCGCCTGCCCAGGCTGCAGGCTAAACTCCTTAGAGGGTGTTACATGGAGGATTATATAGGGGACTACTATAGGGATCATTAAGGGGTATACTATTATGTGGTATAACAACCTGAGCCTATGCGTTCTGCAGCGGCCAGGTTACTGGGCTGCGGTTAAGGAACTCGAATCAAGTTACCATAATGTGGGTATATAGGGCTTAGGGTTGCCATAATGTGGGTATATGGTGAAGAACGGGGTTTCCATCTTCCTTAGTACAGTAGCTTAATTGTAGTTTCTTGACAGCAACGCTTTTAAGCATGATGCAGGACGCCTTGCCTAACCCGTGAGCATCAAACTGCTACGGTTGATACTAAAAATCCGGTACGAACGGAAGTACCTCATACCTTGGGAGTTGGGGTATTCTTGTATAGTAAGGTCTTGCAGAATTTTTCGCATGGCTTGAAGATTCACAGCTCAAGGTGCTAACCTAGGACTCCTCCATTGCACAATTTTTAGTATCAACCGTAGGACCCCGGGAAAAGATCCCAACATGGCCTTGTTTTCAGGCTTTCGCATGGCTTGAAGATTCACAGCTCAAGGTGCTAACCTAGGACTCCTCCATTGCACTTGTCTTGCCACACAATGGGTAGAAAGCCCAGCAGAAAGGGGTTTAGGGTTTAGGTCGCTTCCTGAGAATGTAGCCGAGAATATTAGGCACTTGCAATTACCGCAACCCCCAAGCCCTTAATCCCAAACTCCCAGCCCCAAGCCCCAAGCCCTAGAAGAAGGAGGGATGAACAGGAAGTTCCAGCCCAAAATCTGGAAGGCCGTTTAGGGTTCAGGATTTAGGGATTAGGGTTTAGGGACCAATTCCTTGCCTTTCCAGCCCTGCCCCTCTCCCCCTAGACCCGCAAACATCTATGCTTCCCCGTAGCTTCGCGCAGGTTCACTCTGGACGACACAGAGTCTCAGCTGCCTTGCGTAGAGGGATCTGCTACCTTCAACCTACTTGAGATGGGCTGTAGCTTCAGTTTGGAAGTGGAGATACATGATGAGGCATGTAGAAGGTGCATACTCAGTCTAGATTGTTTCCTATATATATGTGTGAATTTAAACACGTACGGGATTGTATTTCAAATCCGCAAGAACGAAAGGTGGAGCATGGAAGTGTGGTGATCCATTTCTCTATCTTTCGAGGCGTTTAATTGGGGAATCTGAGTAGTCCAACTCCTGGGGCTCGAAGTGTATATAGACACTTCCTGTTTTGGGACCTAACCCTAAACCCCCTTGGGTCCTGCCCCGATCCAGCAGCCTATAATTAGGGGTAATATTAAGGGCTATACATAACCATATAGTATAGATATTGTCCAATTGTTACTGGGTGGGGGCAGGACCCAACCTGAGTAATTAGTATTTAATTTGGGGATACTATGGTACCCGATACAGAGTAGGATTATCTCCTCCTTTTGAGTATAGTATTTCATACAAGGATTATGATCTTACCAGGTTCAACCGCCCAAAAAAACACTACTCACCTAAACCCTGCATGGGGTCTTAGGCTCCTTCGGAAGGGTTGCAAGCGAGGTGGAAGACGCCCATGTTGCATCAGCGCGTCCTAACCTCATAGTAAGTACTTTCCTTGAATAAACAGAATTCGCAAGTGTTTGATGAGAGGACTACCTATAAACCCTCATCCTGGCGGCTCTAAGTCTACAACTCCCAAAGTCTACAAATACAGGGTTTAGGGTTTAGGGTGGGTGGAGGAAACCTTGTACCACTTAGTATCCCCAAAGTACTGCAAGTACCATTTTTGGGCTATATAAGTTGATGCAACATTAACATTTCCTCCATCCACGCAAATACCTACATTGGTTATTTGGAGCCTCAGGACATGGATCCTCATCCCGTAGCCCTCAATCCTAAACTGCACAGCTTCTCCGTAGTTGTTCGAAATACTTGTCCCCGAAATGGCAACAAGGTGGGTTCCCTGTTTGGTTAGGATCCCCTTTCAAGCAAGAACATTCCCAATTGTCCCTTCCTTACAAGGACCTTTTAAAAACGAAACCCCAAGTATCGAAGTAAGCCAAGATTTCATCGAGGCCTGTTCCCAGACAAGTCAAAAACCCTCATATAGGGGTTGTATTTATTGGGATTTAGAGGGTATTGTGTTTCCAAAGCTCGGGGCCACTTTTGGCGGTTCCCATGGTAAGGATGTCTAGTACATTGGGATCTATGTTGGGTTCCCCTTGTTAGCGCAAGCTACCAAGTTAAAGTGCCTACGAGTTTAGAGGATCGAAGTCTGTAGCTCATGCCTTCTTTGGGCTCTAGCATCTTTTATATACCAAATTGGGTGCCCGAAAGAAGGGGTAGGGTATAGGGGTCTAGGTAAAGTCTTCAAGTATCACGAACTTGGGGTGTGGACCTCTAGGGCTACATACTTAACCTGCTGTGGGTCCTGACGCCCAGGCTACGGGTACAGGCTTCTAGTTAGAGTTGACATGCGGAAGCTCGTGGGCACTGATGAGCCACCTGCATCATGAATTCCGTGCTGAAAAAAACAGAGTCTAGGGTTTTGGGTTTCGGGTTTTGGGTAGACTCTCCGGGTAGACTGTTTCTGGTTGACTTATGTGAGGTCCCTAGGCAAGGCATCCGGGTTCTTAAGTTTACTCCTTTGAACCTTGACCTAAGCGGACCAAGCCCCAAACCCTCGTACATGACCCCGCGCCTTCAACCCTACAGCATAAGTCTTCGACTCAACGATCTTAGCCAGCTTGCTTCAGGATTGGACCGGGCAGGTGCGCAATCTCGGCACCTCAATGCCGTAGTCTTAGCAGAGAATTTAGGTAACAGAATTTTAGGATTCAGGGATGAAGGTGTATTGACCAGGGCTTAGCTTTCGCAAGGCAGGCCAAGGAATGTATCCGTCCTCCGGAACCTTGGGTTGGTTCATAGCTGTTGACTCAAGGAACATGCCGGGATTCTGACAGGGCCATGAAGCTGAAGCACAGGAAGGAGGATGTTCAAACATCATAGTCCTCTTTAAGTAGATAGAATATGGGGTATATGGGGCCATGGGGATCTTGTTATAATACACCCAGAGTGATGGTGGTCTACGGGCAATCTAACTCAGGTCTGGGTCAGTTGTCAAAGCGCTTATAAGCAACTCGGAAACTTGTGTCCTGGTAAATGGTCCGTGCAAACGTGATGCAGGTAGGAGGCAGGGACCAAGACGTGGAGGCTACAGGTGATAAAGCTTGGAAGATGCAGCGGACACGCGTTGTTTGAGTGGTGTGACGAGGAAACTCCCTCTAGCAAGATCGAGGTGCTGCACGACATGCTGGCCAAGCTCCCGTCCCATAGAGGATGCAGCCAGGGGACGGCACGAGCACAAACTGGTGACGGACAAGCGCAGGGAACAGGAGAACTTGAGCAACAGGTTGCGCCAGGCAGTTGGGTGGCAGACCATGCTGCTCTACTGTGACACATTGGCAGAATCTCCTCGAACATGAAAGAAAGTCCATTCTCCCGCCTCAGGTCCGCGTGAGCACTCCAAAGCCAGCCAGCGTCTTAAACTGGGTTGCTGTTAAGGAACTTCAATTAAGTCACTATAATGGGTATATATAGTAAGTAATAGGGTATAGTAACTTAATTTAAGTTGCTTAACAGCAACCCAGTAAAAGCCGAGCCCCTTCTTTTGCTCTGCTCAGCTAGCAATTTCAAGAATCAGGATGTGTACCAAACAGAGCAAGCGTTGCCTCCAGCGCTGAAAACTCCCTGCTACCTGTAAGGCTTATAGATCAGGCACTGGATCATGTAGATGTGAGATAAAGCAAGAATATTGGGAAAACCGGCGGCCTCTTGAAACCTGCGGCCGAGTAAGGGTTTAAGGAGTAGTGGTCAGGAAAGGGCTTGCTGATTGAATCGTCAAGTGTCAGAAGTGTCAAAGGGTTGCCATCTCTTATTAGCTGCCGTGGCTTTTAAACTGTGGTGCCTTCGTTGCATGTCAACAGTGCCAAGAGTCACAGGGATGGCGTTTCAGGCGTCAACATCCTCGTAATCGTTGTCGCTTTTGGACCGGGGTGGAGAGTGGAGAGGAAAGTGCATGGAAAGGGAAGCAGAGCGGGGTGGGAAAGCGGAGCGGAGAGTGGCATAGACAGTGGAGTGGAGAGTGGAATGGACAGGAGCGTAGAGAGTGGATTCGAGAGTGGAGTGGGAGACGGAGTGGAAAGTAGAGTGGAGAGTGGACGGAAAGTGGAGCGGAAACTGGAGTGGAATCTGGAAGGGAGAGTGGAATGGAAAATGGTTGGTGGAACCTGGAGTGGAAACTGGAGAGAAAGAGAGAGAGAGAGAGAGAGAGAGAAGGAGAAGAGTGTGGAGAAGGCAGAGTGCAGAGCGGATTGGAAGGACAGGTTTGAGTCCACTTAGAGAGGTTTTAGGAGAAGTTTAGAGCCACTTTGAAGAGGTCTTCTCAGCGAAGAAGGTAACTTGTGCGAATCTTGCTGCGCCTGTCACATGTAATCTGAGCGAATTACGTGGCGTGTGGCAGCATTCAGGTTCCTGGCTCCTATCAGGTAATTTATGGTTCTTGGGTCATCTGTGTTTGAGGTCCAGAAGAACTCTCAAGCCCCAAACCTCTAACTTTGAGGCTTCCCTTTCTTGGGTCCTGGGGTCCTTATAGAAGTGAGTTTTTACGGAGTATCCTGATGGACGTTCATTGGACTCGTTAGCGAGTTCTATAGACATACATACTTGGGGAAATGACCTTATCCTGGTTTGTGGGAGCCAACATAGGGCTTGCGCCCCAGATATAATTGGCAAGTTAGTGTGTCCCATGAAGACTGCACCACTTCCTAATCCGTGCGTTAAGTTACTAATGAGCCCTCAACCCTAGAACTTCAGACCCTGAATCCTGAACCTTTAACCCTATTAAACTCTGCAAATTAAAGGGTCTAGCAATGTCTGGGGTATCTATTGATCGCATATTTGCCCAAACCTAAATGACGGCTAGTCGTATAGGAACCCCAAAGTGTGCAGTACTATTGCTGTCCACGGGACCCGGTGCGCCTAGTTTTTCCCATAAGCCCTATATAAGCCTATATAACCCCGATATAACCCCAAATAACCCCTGTATAACCCTATAGGATCCCTATATAACCCTATATAACCCTATAACCCTATATAACCCTATATAACCTTGCAACCCTATAGAACCCTTATATAACCCCTATATAACTCTATATAACCCTTATATAACCCTATATAACCCCTATATAACCCTATACAATCCCTATATAACCCGTTCTTCCGTTGCTCGTCAAGGCCCCTTCTCTGTGTCACCAGCCTGTCAGACTCCTCGCGCCCGTCGGGAGCTCCAGAGGGGGCTTCTCAAAAAAGGGGGTTATAGGGGTATATAAGGAACTACCAGGAGTTAGGGTTTAGGGTTTAGGGCTTCAGGGGTAGTAGGGGTATATAGCGAACTACTGAACTATTTAGGATTCGTAAGAGCTCAGGGCTTCAGGGATTATAGGGGTATAGAGGGAACTGTATACTATGTAGGAGTCAGGGCTTAGGGCTGCAGGGATGATAGGGGTATATAGGGAACTACCAGGAGTTCTGGTTTAGGGTTTAGAGCTTCAGGATTATGCGGGTATATAGGGAACTACTATTTAGAATTTAGGGCTTCAGGGATCATAAGGGTATACAACCCTAAACCCTAAACCGATTATGTAGGGATCTAGAAGGGAGATTGGTTTATTTATAGGGCTTTCCAAACATTTAGCAGTTCTTGGGATGATAGTGTTGGGGGTTCATCTTGGGGTCCCCAAGTGTTGAAAACAATCATATGGCACGCAGAGATCTGGGATGACTTGTGTTGCTGGGCGCAGGGTTAAGGGTTAATTAAGGTTCAGGTTTTAGGTTTTGGGGTTTCGGATTTAGGATTTAACTAGGGTTTAGGGTTTGGGGTGTCCCTATTTAAGCCCCAAACCTTACCGTGCCACGATTGTCTGAGAGCTCAGCTTGCCTTTGCAGCCCGAACTCATAGATGAAATGGTTGGGTAGGTTGAAAACAACTTTTAATGTTTGCTACCGTCAAGCCCTATATAGTCCTATAAAGCCAGCCTAAACCCTAAACCCCTAAACCCTAAACTATAAGGCCCCCAAATCTACGATAGTGATGAGGATTGAGGATTTAGGGCTTTGGTGGACAAAATCCTGCATGACCCAAGGTATACTAAGCTACGGTCATACAGGGGTTTCTCCATCAACAGCAAGACGTTACTGTTTTTCAACTTGAGATGAGCGTATTTTTATCTTGCAACTTTCTAGCTTCTGTCGTAGATTCCAGTCCAGGTACTCCAATAATAAGGCTTTGGGGTACCTAAGACCCAAACATTTGGGTACTTGCACCCTTAGGGGATGGGGAATTAGGAACTTCTGGGCGGTCCATACCGGACGTCGGCGGTATGCAAAGGGGAGCCTGCTTTCAAGAAGCACGCAAGTGCCATTCGAGGTTTTGGCTCAGGGGATTTAGCTTTGCCCCAAACACGCTAATGGTACCCTTCAAGGGGTTTATGGGGATACAATAAAATTTCATCACCAAAATTGTTCAGCGCTTTGGGTTTTAATGTTCGGACTTTTAGCAAGGAAATCAGGAATCAGAGTAGTACCCTGGGGCTCCAAGTCTGCAAAGGAAACTTACATGTGGCCCTAGAGTCTACAGATGTTGCCTACATTGGGCTACTTGGAGCCCTAGGGTTATAGTCCCCCTTAAGTGGATAGAATATGGGGTATGTGGGGATCTTTATATAATATACCCAGAGCTATCTTCTATCTACCTAAGGAGGACTATAGGTTGGGAAGATGCTTTGTGAGCAGCAACCTGACTATATGTCTATGCTAGTGGCCTTGGGCACTCGAATCAATGGCATTGAGCAACTGATGCAGCTTCCGCAGGCAAGATTGTCAGGCACTGGTGCGAACACGCCCTTTTCTTTTGGCCCAACTCCTCACGAGGTTGCTTCTTTTAGAGATTCCGTGCTTCCAGCGGTTGCGGCTCAATTGTGCGCTTGAGGATATGTTCCTGCAACACCCACTAGCTTCGGGCGGTTCTGGGACCAACAAGAAAGGTATCAATGTTAGGCTTCAAGCCCCAGGGTCAACGAGGGAAGGGACAAACGCCGGCCCGGACCTCGCGGGCGGAAAGCACTGAAGTCTTAGATAATGAATGATAAAAAGATCTAGGGTTTAGGGTTTCACCAGCTTTGGATTTGTTATGGTCTTCCTAGAGTAACCTAGACCCTTGAAAAAGGTAAAGGTACCAACATCTTAGGTACAACACCTTTCTTGGAGGTACATTGCTTACTCTAGGTTGTACAGAACTTTAATAAGACTCGTAAGTACCTGTAGGAAGTCCCAGAACAGTTGAGGCTTTAGTTGAAGGGTCAGGGGGACTTAGTAAGTAGGTTAATAACCCTCTATATATAGTAACCCTACTTATCCCCATTATTAACCTACTTACTAAGTCCCCCTGACCCTCCAAGTATAGGGCTTAGGGTTAAGGCTTAGCGAGTTCCATACCAAAGCTGTACTTTGCACGAGTAGGCCCTTGGTTTTTGCCGGTCTTTC
The DNA here is from genome assembly GCA_905231905.1 of Symbiodinium pilosum. Taxonomy (NCBI): domain Eukaryota; class Dinophyceae; order Suessiales; family Symbiodiniaceae; genus Symbiodinium; species Symbiodinium pilosum. The sequence goes on from CAJNIZ010001658.1 coordinate 106,504, forward strand.
CCAGCTTCTCACGATGTGCGTCGCCATGCTTGGTTTAAAATGTCATTGGCATCTAATAACAGTAGCCAACCCTGCGGTAATTTGGACCCAGTTCATGTGCTAGTTGAGCAGTCGGATTTCAGATACAGCACATGTTCTTTGCGGTAGGCCCCTCCATTTGGGAACGGTACTAAACCCTAAACCCGAACTCCGACATGTTGATACCTACTTTTCCTATGTATATGGCACTTGAACTCCTAAGCCCTTCGAAGCGTCAAATGTACAATATCTTCATATTATGATAAACTGCTGGGTATACTCCAAACCCTTTAAACCCTAAACCCTTACCTCTTTTTGAGGGTAGGTTTCTCTCTCTCTCTCTCTCTCTCTCTCTCGCTCGCTCTCTCTGACGCACCGGTTCCGCAACAGATCCATGGAGACGATTCGTATCGCCTACATACAGACTTAGCTAGCCCGAAAAAGGGGTATACAAGTGGGCAATTCAAAGCGACCTCACCCAACCTCACCCTGCATGGTGGTCTATGTAGCGGGAAAAGTACCAAAATGTTCTTAAATTGGGCATTGAAATTACTCTACATTACCATGGGCTTATAGGCTTAACCCTAAACCCTAAACTCCCCTAAGCCCTAAACCCCTAAAGCCCTAAACCCTAAACGGTCACGGTCCATGTAGTAGGCGTGTCTTCGTTGCATCCTGCTCGGAGGGCTCTAGATCTGACGTGCATACATGCAAATGAAAGTACCATAAGGGTCCAAGGACCCAAATCATACGGTCCCTTTAAAGGGGTTCTTGGGGGATNNCAACGACCCAAATAATAGGGCTTCAAAACCCAAATATTACAATATTAATGGTTTTTGCCTCCATAGAAGGAATAGTACAAGTAGTGGTGAAGAAGACTGTTTGAGTCGCTTCTGTTAGGTCGATGTACTTCCGCGGGCACTGGCATGAGGTGGGACACAGTGTTGAGGGTTTAGAGTTTAGGNNGGTTTAAGGTTTACAGTTTAGGGTTGTCAGTTTGGATTTGGAGTTGTTTGAAGTTCACAAATTCAGGTTGAGACTTGAACCTTAGAACCCGCAAAACCTAAAGTCTAAAACCCTGGGCTTAGGGTATACCAGGAAATGGAGGAAAAGAATGGAAGCTACAGGATCATTCGGGGTTCAGGGCAGATGAAATGTAACCCTCCCATCCCCTGATATTAGATATCCCCATTGTGGTACAAGATGATGTGTACTGAGCTTTGCGCGTTTTCATAACATTCGTGATGGGGGGGGGGGGGAAATGGTATGAGGTGGGGATTGTCAACATACTGCATGCTTTTAGACGCGCGCTGGGCATTTGCAAGTAGTTATCAACCCCTCAACCCTAAAAGCTTACTCGGAAGGGCTTGGCTCTTGTCCGCTTCTGAGCTTTTTCAGGAAAGCTTTGATCCGCCCTAGTTTCTGGGTAGGTTCTAGTCAAGGGGCCTCATTCTCGTGGGGCCATCCGATTTTCAAAAAGCAAGTCTGCCGGCATGTATTCCATCCGAAAATCTCCCTACCCCATACTGCCAAACATTACCGCTGTACTCTAGTATATCACGTCAGGAATGTTGAATATTAATCCCTAGGGCTCCAGTTGCCTAAATAATGGGAACTGGATTCTATATACCCTATAGTTGCATAGCCCAGTAGCCTACTATTTAGGTAACTAGGAGCCCAAGGGAATGTTGGGAGATATGCCCATCTGCGTCTGCAGTCTACGCGCCTTCTAGCTTCTACGTAGGCTCTTGCGTCACGAGAGCCTGAAGGTTTATGGTTCAGGGTATCCAAGCCCTTGGCGCAAGGTTCACCAAAAAGAGGCGAGAGCGGTAAACAATGTACCCCTGAGTGCCCATACAGTGCCCTCATAGTGCCTCATAATGCTTTCTAGTATGTCATGACATGGTAAATTCCATGAAGACTCAGAGCAACGCAGCCACTGTTCCCATTCAACTCTCGAGCTTGAATAGGGTTAGGGTTTAGGGGTTTAGGGCTGAGGGTTCAGGGCAATTCAACACGCAACACCGTAGTATCATGGGGGCGGGGGGTGGGGTAAACAGCCCACATCAGCGACAGCAAGTTCAGCACAAGAGGCCAACCGTGCTGAGTAACCCCTGCACTTATACTTGAACATACATGAGCACTTGTCATTGGAGCTGTAAGTAGGATAGAAATAGCTATGAATTCAAATATGTGGGCATGACCATTATGATAGAACTGTCGATGAAACTCCCCGATCCCAAACCTGAAGCCGCAGCTCCTATATCAGCTATGGTCTTAACTCCTAGTATCCCCCTTAACCCTCAACCCTTAGTAACCCCTATAATACTCGCCTATACAATTCCCTATCTAGCTCTTTCTCGTAGTTCAGGCTATAGTACAGATCATGTCTTCTGTGCTAACTCCAAGCCCTCACTTAGAATTGCCGGTTTGATGTTAAGGAACTTAACATAACTTATAACAAGATGCATACATATGTACACAGATACATCTATACATATACATATGCAATGATTGATATGCTTCTCCTGTATGGTCACTTTGTTTAAGCACCTTAGTTCGCATTCCACGTTCCAGTTACTCTTCCATTTGGTTCTCCACTAGAGACTCCAAAGCCCTGAGCCCTGAGCCCATCAGCCGGGAAGCAGTTGGATACCTTCAACCCTTTACCTTGAACTGGCTTTTGGTCAGCTAGGGATGCAGGAATGGATCCTTCAAGTAGTCCCTATCCCTAATGGTCCAAAGGACCCAAATAATAGGGCTTTAGGGCCCAAATACCATGAATATTTCAATATCTGGGCCCTAAAGCCCTACTATTTGGGTCCGTGGACCCTTAGGGTGTATAACCCATTACAGTAGTTTCCATTTTTTTTCCATTCCTTCGTTCCCAGCTAACCAAAGGACCCTAAACCCTGGCAGGAAGATCCCTTTGTCCTCTTGCCGGCGCTGACCTTTCAGCAACCTGGCCCAGCCGTGGCAGGATTTAGGGTTTAGGGTTTAGGGTGTAGGAACATCAAATTACAAAACGGTTTAGAGTAGGGTTGGAAAATCAAATGGAAAATGACAAAAAGTGGAAAAGACCTATATATATATATATATATGTGCATATCTAGGGCTAGGGCCATGTAGGGTTTACAGGCTTACACAAGGTGTATATAGGGGATTCGAAAATCAAACTGAAACTACTATGTTAATCAGGTTCAGGTCTTTTGGGGGCGACGTGTTTAGGATTCAAAGTTTAGGGCTTAGGATGCACGTTCTAGGGTATAGGAATAATGAAGAATCAACATGTAACATCAAATGGATCATGACATTGAGACTGGGGTTCTACAAAGGTTTATAGTGGGTAACAAGAGGGTTGGGGTAACCCCAACCCTATTATACTTCCCCGGTAAGAACCATAAGATAGTCATGCGGCCCTGAGTATACTATAGCACCATAACTCGGGTTAAATATATGCATATATATATATATATATGTGCTCATTTTCTGTATGTCTAAATACTGTCATGCAGGACTTTATCCCTGAACCGTATGGAACTCTCTCAACATAGTCGTGCCATGTAGGGATAGTCAGAGAACAGGTGTTAATGAGCTGTTCGTCGAACCATGGGTAGATGGGGCGATAGGAAAGGTTACCCATAGCTACATTTGTTGTATATACCTTGGCCCCAGCAAACCTACGAAAGGAATTACCCTAAGCCCTAAACCCTAAATAACCGCGATGCACTAGCCATATATGTGGTCTTTTCGGGTTTAGAGACCGCACCCTGAACCCCAAGCGCTGAACCCTAAAAACATGAAAGCCCTAAACCCGTGAACCCTAGAAACCTGAAAGCCCTAAACGGTGAACCCTAAAAACCTAAAACCCAAACCCAGATCCCCTAAAGGATCTAGAAAAACGGAACCCCCTAATAATCCCCTAGTT
>CAJNIZ010001658.1:110465-131310 GCA_905231905.1 Symbiodinium pilosum
GTTCATATTGGGGGGGGGGGGGTTCCATTTTTGGATCCTTTAGGGGGTCTGGGAACTCTAAGCATCTCTGAAGCCAAAGACCCAAAAGCCTAAACCCTACCCTAAGGCTCCTAGGACTCTTTGGGGCTTTCTGGGGGAAGGTTCGGGCTTTGGGGGCTAGCGTTTGGGATTCCATTATGAGGGTCCAAGAGCCTAACCCTAAACCCTAAAGCCTAAACCCTAAACCCGAAGCCCTAAACCCGCCCAGGCTGAAGAATCCCGTCAACAATGCGGATCATGGAGCGCTCACCGCAAGTGTCTTAACTCTTAGGTTGGGACTATGGGTTTACTAGGTACCCCAGTAGTACCCTTTTTCCTTTAGAGGGTGTAGGGTTTAGGGTTCAGTCTCCTTATTAAAGGTAATTAAAGATTAGGAAAAGGCTACCCTTGTGATTGAGGGGTTACTGGGGAACCTAGTTTCGGATTTTGGGTTTAGGAGCCATGGGTGAATCAACAGTATGGTCCCTGCCACCGCGCGCATCTTATTTAGCAGGTTTGAATTCAGGCCCCTAGATCCCCATACCCTACACCTATGTGTAGTATGCTCTACAAAGAAGGTACCCTGAAAAAGCGTTAGGGTATGGGGGGCTGAATATGGGCCCTGAATCCTAGGGCGTTTATATACCTATTGTATGATTACCTTACAAAACTCTACAAGCCCAATCAAGGGCCCTTAGTTAAAATCCAGGAAACAGGCAAGGGTACATGTTATGGGCCCAAGGGCTTAGGGTTAGCAACCTTAGTTTATCTCGTCAAGGATATACGAGTTGGGGCTTATTATCTAGAGCTTAGAGTCGAGCTTAGGATTTAGGATATGAGGTTCAGATCTAGGTGCGGCAACCCAAGGTGAAATGAGGTAGTATGCTACGAATTTTCGTGATTACTGTTGTAGATTATAGCGCCCACGTCTTGAAACCTAGCTTGGTTGGATGACCGATTTTTTTGCATGGGGAGCACAGGCGCATTCTAAATTTGCTTCCTGTATTTTGGGGGACAAAGTCCTGAATAAGCCCGCGTCTCTTGAACCTAGACCCTAAGTATTCGCATCAAACTCTATTCATCTAGGTTTTAGATTCTACATCAACCCTCTCGCAACCCTGTCTGCGTGGTCCTGTGATCCGGGCATGCTTTGAGGTGTTCAGTGGATTAAGCTCCTTGTTAACATGAACAGTCGGAAAAGAGTACCCTTACTCTAAATGGGTTACTGGGGAACTGGGGAACCTAGTTGGGAGTTTTGGTAACTACTCTGATAGGAGAGCTTTATCAACCGCACTGAACTTACATCCACATTCCTAAGCCCCAAACCCTACACCCTGAACCCCAAACCCTAAACCCTATAAAACCTAAAGCCCAAAAAATCCTTATATGATTATGGTCCATTGTACCTCAAGTGGACCTCAAAATGATATTGGTAATTACTTAGGCCTCTGTAGTAACCACTGGTGCTTAGTAGGGCATGGGGGAACGGATCCCTATACCAGTCCCTATAGAATCCCCAATAATAATCCCCATAATCCATTCTCCCATTCCCTCTTAAGCACCAGGTAGCCTAGGTAGCTCTTGTTGCTACTTGGAGGTTCAGGGGGACCTAGTAAGAAGATTAACAATATGGGTTACAAGGGTTATTAACCTACTTACTAAGTCCCCCTGACCCTCCAAGTAGAGTTCATGCGGCTGTCGTAAAGAACAGGGGAACCGGGAGCGGTCAGGTCAGGAGATTGAAAAAGGATTGTTGGTAACCCCAAGTTTAGGGTTTAGGGTATAAATTTGGACCCTAACCCTAAACCCGGTAAGTTGCTGTACCAGGGTGTGAGTTTGGGGCCAAGGTCCTGGGTGCGTTTTTCCAAGTTTTTGGCGCTTTGGTTGCAGTCTTGCCGTCCTCTCTCTTGGGAGTCAGGAAAACTCATTAGATACTATGCGAGCCTGAGTGAGGACAACTCATATTACTGTCCCTAAATCAATTTGATCTAGTGCACTTGGGACCCCTGTTGCCAATACCTAGGCAGCTGTGTTGCGCACATCGTTTGGATGGTTTTGGCATACATGCTGGGATCTTTCTGGGCTACAGTGTGTGTGGGGGCTATCCTGATGCATCCGGATACTCCAGACTTGTACAATAGTCTAGGTACCCCAGTACTATGATTTTCCGCTTTTTATTTTGGGTCGGCTTATTAACACTGAGCATTAGCAGAAAGGGTACCCTCATAATTCAAGAGGTTACTGGGGAGCCTGGTACCTTAAACCTCAGCCCCAAACCCTAAACCCTAAGCCCAAAAACCCCTAAACCCATCTATTACTGCGGAACCGAGTGTCACTTCAAGCCCCAAGATATGCCATGTAGAATGGTGTACGTAAGTTGTCATGTGAGCTACAGTCCAAACTCCTTGCATCCGCCCTATAATATTCCCCTATATATGTATACATATATATATATGTGTGTGTATATTTAATCCCCTACATAACCCCTTTTAAGGCGCTTAGACTATAGCTCAGGTGGTTATGCAATCTGGCAGGGCCACCCCAACTCCCACCCCAAGCCCTCCCGAACCTCTTCGCATGATGATGTTGACGATTTCGCAGCATATGGCCCGTTTTGTGGGGTCCCTTTTTTTGGCCGAGCTTTTGTCCTGGTGCGGATTGGCAGACAACTGGAGGCATGCCTCATGTGTGTGTTTGTTGTCCATGTTGACCTAACCCTAAACCCTTCCTTAAGGCCCCTATGCATCATCTTTTTTCAGAAGCACCCTTGTAAACCCCTGATGCCCAAGCCTTCTTCCCTTCAAGGGGACCTGCATGGCAATCACAAGTGTTGGTTACAGGTTCTAAGGTCTTACTGTTGATATGTACTAAAAATCCTGCATGACCTTAGTATACTCTAGCACCTTCATTCCCAAGCCATAAGGTAGTTAAGGTCATGCAAGTTTTTTAGTCTCCACCGTAATTCGAGATTCTTCAGTGAAAGCTCTTGATGGACTTTGCGGGGGCTTAACTGGGTTATACTTACCCTGGTGCTAAACCCTAAAGCCTAAACCCAGAAGTAACCCTAACCCCACACCCTAAACCCAAAAAAAAACCTAAGCCCTAAACCCTAAACTTCACACCCTACATATCGCTATGACCCTGGAGGTTGTCCTTACACGCCCATTCTCTGCAACAGTGTCAACGCTCGCCGTTTGCAGCCATGCTTCGCCACTGGCCATTTCCATCAACTAGGGTTTAGGGTTTGGGGTTTAGGGTTTAGGGTTTGGGGTGTAGTGCTTATAAGATTTTCAAAGCCAGCGGCGAAATGAATTGGATCTTTGCTTAAACTTGAAGAACAAGGTCTGGTCCAGAAATATCATGAGCGGAGATTTCTCCTGATTATGCAGGCCTTTGCATTATGCCAGCCTTGTTTCAGGTGTGAAGCTTTGTGGCCTAGTCGCGGCAAGGAGGCTTTCCGACGTCCTGGTATTCAGAAGGCTTTTTAGGGTATGCGGTTGGTGCCGCTGCCTTTGCAACACAACGCAAATGATGAGATGAAGGTTCTGGGCTTTTGGAGTTCGGGGCTCATAGGGTGTAGGGATTAGGGTTCAGGTTGCTTGGCTCAGGGTTTTAGCTCAGACTTACCATGCCCCCCCCCCCCACGCAATATGTTCACCCCCAACTGAAAACAGGCTTTAGAAAGCCTTAGTTATTCCCCCCATACGCCTTGACAAGGCCATTAGTTTGGGCCCTTTACTGAGGGTTCCATAGCAAGCCCACCCCTACACCCTAAACTCTATAAACCCTAAGCCCCTGATAATTTAGGGTTTAGGGTTACCCCTAAACTTCCTACACCCTTAACCCTAAGCCCTATAATCCTTAACCCTAAACCCTAAAACCCTTTTAGGGTTGAGGGTTAAGGTTCTAGGGTTTAGGTTTTAGGGTTAGGTAGTTCAGGGAATGGATTCCCTACTAGGGAAAATTTAAGAGACTATACTAAACTATAAGGGCCTCCATGTCCACTACCTTAAGGGTCCAAGGCCCCAAATAGTGGGGTTTTAGGGCTTAAATGCTACAACATTAGTGGTATTTGGGACCTGAAGCCCTACTATTTGGGTCCTTGGACTTTCAGGGCCATTAAAGGTCCCGTAAAGAAGGCTAATATTGACAGTAGCTCTGTTGCTTGCATAGCATTGAGGCCTGCTACCAGTGGCTAGACCGCAAGGTGCATGCTGAGTAATGTGTGTTTAGGCTTTAGGGTTTATGGCTTTGAGTCTAGGGCACGCAGAGAAGGAAGTCAGAGAGAAAAGAATACCTGAACAATTTTTCAAGAAATGATGCAGACATGTTGAACGAACATCTTGATTGAATTTCCGTTGGGACAGACAGGTGCGCCCTCTTCCCCGCCAATTTCCCAGGAGTACTCTCCCATACTGGAATGAATATGCCAGACATGGCTCTACAGCTTAATTCTCCTACATGCATAACTGCCAATGCTTGTCCCATGCCAAAACGGCTCGAGTGCCCCAACGATTGGGCTGGTGGCACCAGATACCACGATCCCAGGTATTTGGTCCTTTAGAATTAGTTATAGCCGTGATACTTACGACTATACTTCTCATCAAGTAAACCTGCGCTTTCAGGTGGCATCTAAAGTGCCCTCTCCCAGCAATTAAGCAATGATCCCCGGGCATCTGTGCCATTGTCTGGAGAAAGCTTCCGAAGGCCTCATCTGGGTTGGTGTGCATGCCTGGCTTGTTGTGGGGGAAGGCTCCGGTGTAGTTAAGGGGTCTGGTGGGGGGAAGGCAGGAGAGCAAGGATGGAGGAAGCCTTTGTCAACACCTCTGTATTCATAGCTTCAACACCCTAAACCCTTTGAACCCGCTGAGCCCTAAACTCTTCGAACCTTGGAACCCTAAACTCTAAACCCTTCGAACCCAACCACTTTGAACCCTTTAAACAAGCTGAACCCTCAACCCAAAACCCTTCGAACCCTAAACTCTAAACCCTTTGAACCCTTTGAAGCCTAAACCCTCGAAGCCAAAACTCTACACCCTCTGAAACCCAAACCCCAGACCCGTTGAACCCTAAACATTAAACCTTTCGAAAGGGTTTCAACCCTAAACCCGAAACCCTGTTTTTTTTGACCCGGAACCCCAAGCCTATAGGCACGTCCCCCTGACACCTTCGCGAGTGGCAGACTTACCGTATTCTGTAGAAGCACCTACGTTTCCAATGGACTACCTTAGTCGGGCTTATCAGTATGTATAGGGATTATATCGGCTTTACACGTGAATTTCTACACATTGGTACCGGTAGCTCTCTTTTGCGTGTGAGGCCAAGAATGTCGAGTCTGATCTCCTCAAGGGGACGGTAAATTCTCAGACATGGCGCGATGCCTTGGATCCTTGCGGTATATCGATCGCCTGTTGAGGAGGCAAAGTGATGATGGAAGAGTCCTTCCTGTCCCGTAAGAGGCCTCTAATTTTCAGGAACTCAGCACGTCAGCTATATATCTGAGGTGTAGGGTTAAGGGGCGCTTCTTGATCTCATCAATGAGCCCCAGGATTGAGAAGCGCACAAGTTCACGAAGCCCTAAGCCTGCAGCCCACTCAGGTGACTTGAAGCCACCGCAGCTCGGAAGCAACATGCAGGCTTATTGGTCCTAAACCCTAAACCCCAAGCCCTAAACCCTAAGCCCTAAACCCTGACGCTTCCCAGGATGAGCTCGAAGTCTATTTGGGGCTCACATGTGTGTCGTAGAGGATATCCCTGGGGCTCTAAGTCTATACGTAAGACTGGTTGTTGGGCTTAGGGTTTAGGATATACTAGGCCATAAGCTGGGCTACGGTTAAGGAACTTAAATTCAGTTACTGTAATAAGGAAACTTTTTTATCTACGATATACACCTAATGTGGCATCTGAATTTAACTTCCTTATCAGCAACCCGGTAAGGCCTTGAAACCCTAAACCCTAAACCCTAGTACTTGCGCAGGCTCCGCAGAGCCTCAGGATGTGGTTGTCTCAAGGCTTCTAGGCGACCCAACCAAGGGGTATTGACCCCAAACTCTAAGCCGTGCCATAAACCCTAAACCTTAAACCCTACACCCTAAACCCTGTGTCTGGGCGTACCCCTCTCAAGATTGCCGCAAGCAACTCCTTTTTTTCGTTGAGGGCTTAGGGAAACTTGTACAAGTGTGACCCACAAATTCTAAGCGCACACCCTAAACCCTAAACCCCTAAACCTCTAAACCCTAAACCCCTAAACCCTAAAGGTTTTCCGTGCCAGAAGCCACTGAGGTGATAGCAATTTGGGATGTCAAGCCCCAATATTTGCGTACTTGGACCCTGACACTTACATATCCCCAAATTAGCTATAGTCTAAACTCCTTAAAGGGGGTTATATGAGGAATATATAGGGGACTACTATAGGGCTACTAAGGAGGATACTAGGAGTTTAGACTATAGCTCAACTATACCCTATATGTATCCCCATATACATCTAAATATCGGCTTAACCCCCCTCCAATATTTGGGCATGTGGACCCTCTAGCTGATGTTGGATAGGGGTTGCTCTTGCTTCTTGGTGTTAAAGTTAAGTCCGCGCGCCTGCATGAGTCTTGTATCTGTGTGCCCAAGTAAGCTTTGGAAGCATCATTTACCAAGAATCTACTCCTCCGCTGCATACTCCTTACCAGAATAGTTCATCTTCCACAGCCCCATATTCTTCAAAGGAGTGGAAAGTTCTCAAAACTAGGGTCTCTCCATGTGCCCGAAAGATGACAGGATCCAGGCTGGAAACAGAAACCCTAAACCTTAGACTACCGGTACGATACATGGACAAGTTTCGAAGAGAGCTTTTGATGCGTCTAGGGTTCAGGGTCTAGGGTTTGGGGCTATTTTGATTTTGATGGGGTACATGTACGATACCAACATATCACGTGAAAATGCTGTGGCATACCAAATAGTACCCCAAACCCTAAGCCCTAGACACTACCCAAAAACATTGAGCTTTGCAGCGGGGTGTATTTGCATGCAGGGCGGCGTCCAAACTTTGGATCCTTCTGGTTTGGGTTTGGGGGAAAGGTTTCTTCGATGTGACCTAAGAAATTCGATCTGCAAACTGAGTCCTGTTGAGTTGGGAAACCCTAATTAAGCCCTAATACCTTATCCCTAAGTAATCCTTATTGACCCTTGTGAGTGACATTTAGAGGTACACCATTTTTGCGGATACCCCAAAAACTTTCCTAAACCCTAAACCCTACACCCAACAAACCTTATATAACCCCAATAGATCCCTATACCCCCCCCCCCCTATATCACCCGCATATTCTGGGATGCCAGAAGCCTGGCACGGAGCAGGGTTTAGGGTTTAGTGCTTAGGGTTTAGGGTCTAGGGTTTAGTGTTTAGGGTTTAGGGTCTGGGGTTTAGTGTTTAGGGTGCAGGCTTCAGGGTTCAGGATTTAGGGTTTGGGGTTTAGGGTTTAGGGGTGTCCCGCATTGTGCTAGCTCTGCAAGAACATCCCAGTATTGTGAGAAAGGGAGGGTGCCTTTGTCACAGATGACCATCTCTTGCCTTATTCTCTTCTTATCCACCTCCCTGTATCAACTGGATCATTGCTGAGAAGCCACATGGCTGTTTCTTAAAGCCATCTGCACAATCCCCACCAAAACCTTGAAATCTCGATGGGCCCCCCTGAAGGCCCCCATATTCATGTTGAGGACCTCCGTATTGCAAACAAGCAATAGCAGGAAGCTATGGCCCTCCGGCTTGCAGTACTCGAAGTCATAATCCACTGCAACATTTGTTTGCGGTGTGGGCTGTGTTAGGGAGGCTGTCGAAATTATCGTTTCTTTTTGGGTATGTGTGGGTCCCCTTTATAGGACGGCTTATCTAGTGTGCCGACAAAGGGGCCATGATTTTGAAAACTTGCCATGCATGCAGCCTTGCAAGATTTGATCTTGGATCCACCTCCTGAATGCTGACACAGGAAGATGACCCTTAGCTCCAAACCCCGACAGGGTTCAGGTTTAGGGGATTTGAGGGTTAAGGTCTTTGAGGTTTTGGGTGTAGGGGTTCGGGCCGGCCTACAGCCTAAATCTGTATGTGTTGTCCATAAGGACGCGCATTGCGGAGCCTGCGCCGTGCGATGACGAGGCCCTTTGCAAATCTGAACTGCACTGCTTCGACTCTTGGCCTCAGGGGTTTGATATAAATATCGCCCGCAGTAAAAGCAGCAGGAGCCGCAAAAGCAGCAGCAGCAGCAGCAGCAGCAGCAGCAGGAGAAGCAGAAGCAGAAGCAGAAGCAAAAGCAGCAGCAGCAGCAGGAGTAGGAGTGGTAGTAGTCGTCGTGGTCGTGGTGTGGTCGTGGCAGGAGGGGAAAAAGCGTTTTTGTGGTCATGTCTCATTTCCTGTGAACAGTAGGTATGGTTTGAAGCCCATGCTGACAAGGAAGTGCGCCAAATTGACCATCGAACTGTGAACCAAACCCTAAATGCTAAACCTCAAACTTTTTACAGCGGCCTGAACAATGACCAGTGCAGTGGTTGCGGCTTCCTCTACAAACAGCGTACAGTAGAGGGTACCTGAAATAGAGCTCAAAAATAATATTGGCAATCATATTTTGGCTTCCCTGCATTACACAATTCCTGTATCAATGCAGTTTCCATTGCATGTTCAATGTTCTTGCTATGTTGATTATGGGAGGGTAATATCCCAAGTCTAACACCAGTCCTTGATGTGCATAGTCACTGCCAGACACATCCTGAACCCTCACAAACCCCAAGCACACTAGACAGCACAAGGAGCAACACGGGGCCCCCACACAAACCCACTGTAGACCCAGGTTTAGGCGGTTTAGGCCGAATCTATATGATCCCCCAGTATGGGACGTTAATCGCGGGCCCTTGTATATCTGTTATATACCCTATGAAGCCTTACAGGGACCCGATTCACGGCCCATAGTTAGGACCCAGGAAACAGGGGCCAATATTAGAGGCCCACAGCTAGAACCTTAAACCCTAAACTCCAAACCCTAAACCCTAAACCTTAAACCCTGCACCCCAACCCCAAAGACAGAAAACCTGTGGAGAGGTTCCCGATCAAGCTGCGTTCAGCCGAATGCCCAGTCCCCGCGACTCAGCTATCCTGCAAGCTCTATGGGTATCTGGATTTAGGGTTTAGGGTCAATGGTTTAGGGTTTTAGGGTAGCTGGACCCCACAAGTAGGTGAAATATTGGTCCCAAAGCCCTTTAGGAAGGTAAAACAAGGCCATTGTTCCATATACTTTGGGGGGTTCCAGGTAGTCACTTTGGGTTTGCAGGGGTTCAAGGCTTGAGGGATTTAGGTGCTCGGCGGTTATTCACGCAGTCCGCGGACCATCCATGCGAGATGCACGCAAAGATTCTTTACAGAAGACGAAAGAGATTAAATTAAGAATTAGGGTTTTAGGGTTTTGGGGGGTGTCGGGGATGAGTTACAAAGACCCTCATTATTTGGGTACTTGGACCCAGGGTTTCTTATGCATGCATTGGCGGCGCACTGCGCGGCTGCAGATCTAGGGTAGAGTATAAACCCTGAGCCCTAAACCCCTTATGAACCTAACGTCCAGACCCCAGTACAATATGACCTTTAGTCTACACAGGGGGTCATATAGGGGAACTATATAGGGAGTACTTGTACTACAGGGGTTATTTAGGGGATACTAGGAGTTTAGACCCTAAACCCCAAATCCTAAACGCTATACCCTCTACTAGTGGCTCTCAAGAGGATACTAGGAGTTTAGAGCCTAAACCCTAAACCCTGTACCCTATACTAGGGGCTCGTAAGAGGGATACTAGGAGTTTAGGCTGGCAACTTGAGAGTCAGAAATTCAAACAGTTGAACCAGAGGGCTCAAAAGGTCCCCGGAGTAGGAAGTTTTCCCTAAGGGTCCAGGGACCCAAATAATCGGGTTTTTAAGGCCCAGAAAATTTTCCCTAGGTGTCCAAGGACCCAAATAATAGGGTCTTAGGGCCCAGATACTACAATATTAATGGTATTTGGGCCCTCAAACCCTATTATTTGGGTCCTTGGACCCTTAGGGTTTGGGTAGAGCCCATCAGGGTTCGTTACGGTCCTGAAGGTTTTTCAACAAAATGGTACCTCATCCCATGTCCGCAACTTCAAGCACGTTGCATAAGGAAAGCCAGATGATCTTCTTTCCCTGGAGGAGGATGAAGCCCCAGTGTTCGAGGACGCGTGATGTCTTAGCCCTTAGGGTCCAAGTACCTAAATAGTATGCAATTACGGCCCAAATTACCTACATAGGAACCCATTTGGGCCCAGACTATCTACCCCTAAGGGTCCAAGTACCCAAATATTAGGGTCTTAGGTTGTTGGAGTACTTGGACCCTTAGGGTACTATTTGAGCACTTGGATCCTTAGGGTACTTGGAGTTTTATTGGACTTAGTAACTACTTCTAATTGGGCTTATAACCCTACATATAACCCTCCTACTACCCCCAATTATAAGTAGGGTTGTAAACCCAGTTATCAGCAGTTCCTAAGTCCCATGAACCTCCCAGTAGGATCGAGGCTCGGGCCGAATTTGTTTATGGGTTTAGGGTTTAGGGCTTAGGGTTTAGGGTTTAGGGTTTCGGGGCTACAGATTAGGTAGAGGCCCAGGCCTTAAGCCCTGAAACCTTCCGCTGGCCGACTGCTGTGTATATGGTTGTATAGGGATGATATTGGGGATGTGTAGAGAAACTGGAAAAGAAAATGGAAACTACAGGGATTATAGGGAATATGTATATACATATATACTTTGGGTTTGGGATTTGGGGCGCATTTGGGGTCCATGCGCAGAGTGTGCGTTGAGGGGTGCGCAGCTCTGCGCTTCCAACAATAGAGGGGGTAGGGGCCTCTTAGGAAGGACTACATACGGAACGCTTTCAGGCTTGAGGCGGTTTGGACTTTGCCACGAAAAAGTTGAGTCGTTATTATTGTGATTCGTATGCGCTATGTAGTTATTGTATGACCTGGTGTCAATATTAGGCTCACAAAGGGACGATGAGAATGGTAGCTTTGGAGAGCAAAAATGGCTGCCCAGCTGGACGCCTTGCATCGTGAATGCGTGGAAGCACGTGAGCCGCGGGCAGCCAAGATTGCTGCCCTTGCTCTCGCCACCGCCCAGCTTGAAATTACACGCGAGTTTGCACAATGGAGGCAAGACTTGTTCGGGCAGGATATGGACGTGTGCTTTAGCTGGGCTGAGCAGGAGCTGAACATGTGGTCCCTCTGTTAGTTTAGTCAATATCGTCCGTGAAATATTCTCGCTTCAGAAACCCATGTTCATAAGCTGTATGGTAGACAGTAGCTCATATGATGGCGTGTCTACGTTGCTAATCATTAATTCCCCCTAATATTCAAGGCCGCCCAGCCACTAGCAATGGCCTGGCGAGGTTCTTATCAGTAGAGGTGATTGCAACATGGTAGTTTCCCAAAATAAGGGGACCCCAATATAGACCCCAAAATATTCAAGTCTTATTATAGGGACCCCCCCATAAGGTACCCCTAATTTTGGGAAACCCTAAACCCTATAATCCCCTATATAATCCCAGTTTCCATTTTGTTTTCCATTTTCTTTTCCATTTGATTCTCCATTATAGTAGGTACCTAATACCTAATTTGGGGGGACCGCCATTGCAACATCTTGTTGCGCTATCTGGGCCTTGTCCTGCGCAGTGGATGCAGACCTATAACCCTAAAAGTCCAAGGACCCAAATAATAGGGTCCCTTTAAAGGGGTTATAGGGGGATATATAGGGGTATTAGGGGACTATATAAGGGTATATAGGACCCAAATAATAGGGTTTTAGGGCCTAAATACCATTAATGTTGTAGTATTTGGGCCCTAAAACCCTAATATTTGGGTCCTTGGACCCTTAGGGTAAGACGCAGGATGTAGATCTCGCTGGAAAGTCCGTAGCAGTACGGGGTACACAGCCGCGTGCCTGTCAGTTTTCACGGGTTCCATAACGGGTTGCCCTATACAACTTTCCTTGAACAAGCCAACCAAGGGATAGCTTGAAGGAGGGCAGTATACCTGAACCTGAAACCCTTAACTTATGAATGAACGTGCGGTTGATGTAAGCATGCGCTGTTGCGAAGTTGCCGAGGATTCCAGTACGGGGCTCTCCTGCGAATGTCCAGGTTCAGGGGTTGAGGGGTTTAGAGACCTAAGCCAGAAAAGTCCGAATCCCAAACTCTATATCTCAACAGCCCCCAAACTCTTTTCTGAAGTTGATTTAAACCTCCACTCTTACATCTCTCCCTTCTCCACCCCGGCTCATTGGTGTCATTTCTAGTCTCCCTAAATCTTAAACCCTAGTGTAGGGTTGAGGTTTGTCTGCCAATCCGAAGACTGGATTCCGATGCCATGGGGCACACGTCAGCGAGTCACCTAGTTATGAAAGCTAAGCCCCACACCCCTAACCCCTAGACCCCAAACTTCCTTACCCTAAGCCCCAAAACCCTAAACCCGAAGTCCTAGATTCTAGACCCTTAAACCCCAAACCCTAAACCTTAGAGCGCTCTCTACCACCCTTTAGCTTGAGACCACCGTTCTGTATATGGGTGGTTGTCAAAATTATGGTCCCCTTTTGGGTCCCTATTATAGTACGGCCCCTAATATTTAGGGTACCCGAAAAGGGACCATAATTTTGACAACCACCCATATCCCAAACAGGAGCCCGGCCCCGACGTCTCAGAGGCTCGGAGATTGGATGTCAGGGGTCTACGGCTGAAGCGAGGTTGAGGGTTTAGGATTTAGTGTTTAGGGGTGTTTAGGGTCTGGAATTTTGGGATTTAGGGGTGTATAGGGTTGTAGAAATTAGGGTTTAAGGTTTAGGATGTAGGGTTTAGGGGTGTATAGGGTTTAGAAATCAGGGCTTAGGGTTTAGGATGTTCAGTTTAGAGGTGTATAGGGTTTTAGGGTTTAGGATTTAGGGGTGTATGGTGTTTAGGGTTTAGGGTTTAGGGGTGCATAGGGTTTGAATTTGGGGTTTAGGGTGTAGGATTTAGGGGTGTGCAGGAATTGAAGTTGGGGTTTAGGATGTAGGGGTGTACAGGATTTGAATTTAGGGTTTAGGATTTAGGGTTTAAGGGTGCAGAACTTGAGAGAATTCTCATATCCCACGTGTATGCATGCTTTAGCCATCCCGATGGTCCCAAGGGCAAAGAGCCCGAGCGTTTGGCGTTTATGCAACCGGCCTCAATAACCCACCCACGTAAGCAACCAGGAGTTAAGGGTTTAGGTTGGGTACTGCCCCCCTCAGTAACAGTTGGATAATAAATATAATATGGTTATATATAGCCCTTAAAAGGACCCCTAATATGGACTATTACGGGGTTGGGGCAGTACTGAAGGTTTAGGATAGAAGTGGGGCCCAAATGTCTGCCTACGCAGATTCGGGTTCAGGGCTTAGGGCCGTGTTTAGGCCTGAGCCTTAAACCATAAACCCTAAACCTTGAACCCTAAACCCCAAACCCTGAACCCTAAACCCTAAACCTTGCAGGCAGATTCCTGTTTGGTTTTGGCTTGATCCTAAGATGGAAGCCCAGAGCCTTTTGTAAATCCACTGGCAAAGGCAATTCCCATTCCCCCCCCACAAGCCAACCCACAGAAGCAAGAGAGAATGCTTAGGAGCCAGGGTTCAGGTTTTCTTGCCTAATTAGGGTTTCACTGGCATTACCACAGGCTGGGGCGAGTTTTCTTCCATTCGCAGTGGCGCAAACGAACCCTTATAGATTGTAGGACGGAACGCAGCCTGTGCATTCACAAGGAGCGCTTATCCCAAAACCCCTATAAATCTTGAACTCTAAGCCCTAAGTTCGAGCTGATGCTTACTCCGGAAGATGTGTGAGAGGCTTGTGGGACTTTCCATCAATAGGGGGACCCCAATTTAGACCCCAACATAAATTATTCCTTAATATTCCCCATTCCCCGATAAAGGCACCCCTAAGTTTGCGAAACTCCCTTATCAACAGTCTTCCAAGACCAAGTGTGAGGTAGGTTTCCCAAAGTCGCTCCATTTTTCCATACTAGCCTTCTTAAGGGACCCTTAACAGCGGACATAGGGGCCCCTCTTGTAGTTCAGTACAGTCCCTAACATAGCCCTTATAAGGATCGCGTGTCCATTACAATATGTAGGAAATATTGACTGAAGCTAGACAGTTCTACCATGTTCCTATCCTTGTATGAGCTACAGTCTAAACTCCTTAAAAGGGGGGTTATATAGGGAATATATAGGAGATTATTATAAGGGTTATTGAGGCCGATACTAGGAATTTAGACTATGGCTCGTATGAGTCCCTTATCCCTTCGAGCTCCTTTCTCTACTTCGAGGGTCAGGGGGACTTAATTAGTAGGTTAATGGCCCCTATAACCCATATGAGCTACAGTCTAAACTCCTTAAAGGGGGTTGCATAGGGGATTATATAAGGGACTACTATAGGGCTTACTAGGGTGATACTAGGAGTTTAGACAATGGCCCATATAGTAAACCTAGTCACCCCCATTCTTACTCTACTTACTAAGTCCCCCTGACCCTCCAAGTAGCGCAGGTTATTGAGGAGTGGGAGTTTCAGAAGGCTGTCAGCATGCGACCCTCGTACTACCAGTGGCGACCTGCATGAGTTGAGCCGGGTTTTGCAGAGTCTCGCAAGGACATGAGCTACAGTCTAAACTTCTTAAATGGGGTTACCGGGTTACATTGGGAAATACATGGGGGAATATTTTAGGGGACATCAAGGTGGATGCTAGGAGGTTAGTATAAAGCTCATATTCTCCGGTCATCTTCAAGGTATACCGGCGCCCCTTCTAAACATACCGTTGACACATGCTATATACTACTGGCAGTTTATTGAAGTCGGTATGAATCTTAACTGCCCTTGCAGGCTCCCAAAGACAGCGCAACGCTAGTTTTGGTTCATGTCAGCATCCATTGAATCATTTCTCGTTAATCCTGGCTGGAAAAAGCCTCCCACGGTGCATTGACGTGACTTGCTGAAAGTACCCTAAACCCTAAACCCAGCAAACAGAAGCAATCCCTAAGGCTTTAGTCCAAGCAACCAAAACATAGGGTTTTAGGCCCCAAATGCTATGATCTGAATGGTCATTGGTGTCTACAGCCCCATTACTTGGGTAAGTGGACCTCTACTATAATCTAAACGGTAGTTCTGCCTAAAACCCCATTACTTGGCTCTTTTTGAACATTTGGTTAAGGGTGTAGGGTTTAGGGTTTCTCCGCAGGCATGAAAATCATCGTTGCCATTCTTGTTGAGCTCCAAGCATGCGACGCTAAATCCTAAACCCTAAGCCCTAAACAATAGTTTCCATTTTCTTTTCCACTGTTACTACATAATCCCCAGTTAGCCCCTATACAATCCCTGTACAATCCCCATGTGAGCCATTGTCTAAACTCCTAGTATTCCCCTTAATAACCCCTATAGTAGTCCCCTATATAATCCCCAATATAACTCCCTTTAAGGAGTTTAGACTATGGCTCATGTGATCCCTTTGTAGCCCCCTTATAATCCCAAGTGTCGAAGGGCCTGACCTTGCAGCTGCCCTGCCAGAAGCCCGAAGGATCCTAAGTACCTGTAAAGGGAATATTGACCTCTGGTATATTATTGGGGTTATGTGGGGATAATGGAAAAGAGAATGGAGACTACTATTTAGGGTTTAGGGTTTAGGGTTCCCCTTAAGTAGATCTACCTGGACCCCAAAAGTATGTAAAAGAATTTTCTTTATGGCTGTATTTATGGGTTTAGGGCTATGATTTTACATACTTGTGGGGTTCAGGCAGTCCCCCTTAAGTAGATAGAATATGGGGTATATGAGGATCGTATTATAATGAACCCAAGGCCATGTATTTTATCCACTTCAGGGGGCCCTAAAAGCATAGAAAACCAACTTTATACCATATAGATATTTAGGATCCATTGGGAAAGCAGGGCTGCAGGTCGGATCATGCCACAACATGGGAAGATGTGCCCATGAAGTAGATGTGCCAGCGTGCTCGTGACAGATTGGGGTTTAAGTTTTAGGGAACTCTCGTGATGCAATGCCATTGCACCATGGGTTTTCCAGAAGGCCCGTGCTGGAATAGAAGCGGCCCTTGAAAACCTAAACCCTGGAAACCCTAAAACTCCAAGTACCTACATAGTAAGAAGCCCTATACCCTAAACCCTGGGAACAAAAGGACGAAACATACCCTAGACGCTGCAAATGGACTAAGTCCCTAAACCCTAAACCCTAAACTCCCAGGGATTAGACAGCAAGCTGGTCTATCATGTGGAGCCACTGAAGTCGCCAAGGGCCGCGTGGCCTATGAAAAACAACCCAACACCAAATCCTACCCCTCGGGACTTTTAGGGCTTCGGATTTAGGCCCTAAACTCCAACTGGTGCATCTGGCAAGCTGCCTATGCTGCTTGATACCCAGAGGTTGCTGGGGAAATGCAAGTTGTTGTACACCTTAGACACCAAACTTAAGCTTGAAACCTTGTTTGCGGTTGCCCGCAGCTTTGCAACCCGAACCCTCCGTACGACCCCACATTCCCTCCGCTCTGAACTCCCAGAACTTTGCGTGTTATTTGAGTTGGTTAATAGCTCGTGAGCCCTGTCAAAGTCTAGCGTAGACGATTGAGCTCCACAATTGCATCTGAACCTTAGAGTTACTGGGGGTTAGTAGGGAATGAGGGTATAAGCCCTATATAGAAACTTTCCCTTATTCCCTACCAAGCCCCAGCAAGTAAAGCATGACAAGCAGTTGCGAAGATTCGTTAACCTTCAAGAACTTAGGCAGATTGATCCCGACATGCCTGAGAACATGAGCAGCCCTCCAGATCGCAACCGGGCAGAGCCAATGTAGGATTCGGGGTTTGGGTTTTAGGATTTTGGGTTTAGGATTTAGGGTTTAGGGTTTAGGGTTTAGGGTTCGGGATGTAGGATATAGGGCCTAGGAATTAAGATGGAGGGTTTAGGGCTTCTGGTTAAGAGGGCTTTGGGTTTGGGGCTTCAGGTTAGTGAAAAACTAGAATAAGTTCATGCCAAGAAGAAAGTTCAAGATACCAGCGTTTCAGGTACAAAGCCTTTTTTAAGATTCGCAAACTGGTCACTATCGGAGGGGACCCCAAAATACTTTCATTCTTTTCATAGGGATCTCAAATTAGTGCCCCTAGTCTTGGGAAACCCTGATCCAATTGTTCAAGATATCCACATTTTTTGGGATACCCCCACTTCTCTTGGTGGGCAGCGGGCGGGGGCCCCAATCATAAACCCCATGGTAGCTTTAAATGAGGGAACTCCAACTTGGCAGGGTTTAGGGTCTACCTGGACCCCAAAAGTATGTAAAATACTGGCCTTTATGGCTGTATGTATGGGTTCAGGGCTATGATTTACATACTTTTGGTGTCCAGGTAGGTACAGTCCTCTTCAGGGGTTGCTTGTCGGATTCTGGCTTTGGGCAACGTGCATCTGAGCTGGGATTCGAGATTTGGTCATTGGAGTTCAGGACGATTCCTATGAGGATGCTCGGAACCGCAAAACCTCAAATTAGGACCCATAACTATCATATGAATCTGATATTTATCATGGGTCCTGGCTTTGGGAGGGGGAGTTACTAAACTCCTTCGTATTCAAGTCGTCCAGGTGGCCTCCAAGACTTCGAGGTTTAGAGTTATAGTGTTTAGGGCCTTATTGAGGGTTATAGGACGTGCAGTTGAGCTTTATTCAGATCTTGGTAGGGACACCCGGGTAAGTGTCAGGCTTCGATGCCGAAATGTTCAGAATTGGTGCTTGTTGAGCCCATTGAGTCGGATAGTTTCTAATACCTTGCGGCGAATATTCAAAACCCACCGCCATCACCATGCTACTCAATGTTCCACATGTGTTCTAGTAGGCGGGCGCAGGATTCAAGACGTCAAGCATTTTCAAAAAAAAAAAAAAAACGGCTAGCGTTTGTGGTTTTTTCATATTCTACAGCGTGTTTGGGGTGCCTAAGGGAACCCAGGGAAATTCTGCCTGGGTTCACTTTCTGCTGCTACTCCCCTATAAAGCCGACTGTACAGAGGCCTCGAGAAGTTAAGACGTCACGGCTTTTCTGCAGGGGAATCTAAGACGTCAAAGGCTGGGAATCTGTTTTACAGAAGTTTATTGTTGCTGCTTTCAGGCCTGATGACTTGCCTCCTTGTTGTTGCAGTACTCATTCCAGAACAGATGGTGGACTGAGCCAGTGCCCGCCCTGTGAAGGAAGCCCGCATGCTTTCTAATTAGTTTCAAGCAGCCGCAACACACCAAAACCCTCAACAACTCTGAAATCTAGCCCGGATCGCACTCCAAGTATCCCTCTCAAATCCAGAAAACCTTCCACCAGACATAAGAACCTAAATACGGCACTGAAAAGCATCAAACTCGCCAAAAAACGGGCTGAACCCCCCCCCTCTTTGTTCTTTAAAGCAGCCATTGACATCTAAAATCCCGCGCCCGGCTTTAGTACACCACATCTGAATCTGGAGTTGTTTCATTTTAGGGGGCGGGGTTGTGGGTTTTAATTTTGGGGTGGGGAGACTGGGCCATATTAGGCGATCAATAGGTCTACTCTTCATATTTCTGGTACGGCCCCGGGTCAGTGAGTAGTATTAGAGGCAGGGTCCATTAAAAGCAGAATATGATTTCGCTTGCTTGAACCACCCAAAGTACTTTCACAAGTTGTTCTGCATCGTTGCTTGAAACGCATCCCTAACCCCCAAACCCTCTATATATATATATACATACCGCCTATATACCATAGCCGCCGGTCCCCAGGGTTTGTGTCTTGAGTTCGGAAGCAGTTGTCGAAAGTCACTTTGCGTATCAGCAACTCGTGCCTGGGCACATTCAACTTGCACTAGATGACATCTGGCAGTGAGAGATCTCACAACAGATGGAGGATCACCCACTTCAGGACAAAGAAAAAGCCAGACACTCACCCCATTTCAATGTATTGATCCCAAAGCCCTACACGCCAAACCCTCAACACCCAAACCCTACACCATAGCGTGCTCAGGCATCATGCATGAGTGGCATGACAAGGAGCTGAAAGGTTTCCTCCAGGACGACCTTTAGGGCTACAATCATCCCTGAGCAGTGTATTTGGAAGGCTCATGGAACTGAGCCGCTACTTATACCTGGGCTTATCACCCTACTCATGCTTCGGGGCACCTACGTATTTCCGGAATTTAAAGTAGGATGTAACCGGGCTAGTTGGTAACAAATAGTTACTAAATCCCATGAAATTTCAGGTAGCACTACAGGAATTGTTAGGAGAGGTTCTTCGCAGGCAATGGAGATAAAGGGATCCGCACAGCAATCCCTATACAAAGCCCAACGGCACACTACTTTGCTGTTAAGGAGTTTAAGATAAGTTACCATAATGGGTCTGTATCGGAGGGCTTGGTCTGCGCTGACCCAGATGCAAATAGGGTTTCGGGCTTGGGGTTTAGGAGGGTGTAAGACCTATTGGACCGCTCGTCGGAGGTACATGAGTAAGTACAGTTGGGGGTTAAAAGTCCCTAAGGTTGGGTATTGTTATAGTTCTCCCACACTTAAGGGACCGAAGTATATGATTGGTTGATGGCATTGGAATCCCAAAGTATGCAGCCCCTCCCACAGCCCTTAGGTAGAGAGAATATGGGGTATATTTAAGGTGGACCCCCCACCCAGTAATAGTGACTATTGTGGATAATAAGGAGTATATTAGGGTCCTCTCATATTCCTATTATTACAGGGTGGGGGGTCCACCTAAGGTATATTGGGATCTCATGATGATTCTTGGGAGTTCCAGATTTTAACTAAGGGGGACTATACGTTTATTGTACGCTGGACATTTAGGGAAGTTGTAACCCCACTTCTAACTACCAATGCCGTGCCCAAGGTGCAGGGTTTAGGGTTTGAGGCAGGCTGTTTTCGATCCCCAAAACACCTTACCCCGAAGGTCCCAGGGCCCAATGACCATGCACTTACGTGTCTCAATGCAGAAGGGACCCAACGTATGTACAATATGGCAATTTTCCAAAAACAGGGATCCCAATATGGACTCGTGAAGATTCCCTTCTTGTAGCGGGCACCGAAAAGGGACCTCCGATGTTTGTGAAGCGCCCTTATAGATGTGGTAGTTCCCCTGGAGAGCGGGACCCCATTATCGACCCCTGAATACTATTATCATGTCTCCAAGAAGGGTACCCCTAATTTTGGGAGACCCCAAATCCTAAATAGCGTCTTCCATTTTCCAATATCCCTATACAACCCCTATATACCACTATATAACCCTAGGAGACACCATAGGAAACCCCCCCATTTGTTTTGGGAAGCCCCTATATCAGATAACTGGACCTTTGAGTCTTCATAGAAGCCGGACCCAGGTGGCTAGTGGCTTACAAAAGTCTACGCTAGTTCCCAAAAGCAACTAAGATGACATTGCCCTTGTGACCTTTTGGTGTTGGTAAGTTTTTCTAAGAAGATGTGCGCTTACCTGGTTGAGCCGCCAGAGTTTGTTCACCCTAAGCCCTAAAAACCTGAAATCCTCAAACCCTAAAACTCTAAAACTCTGAAACCCTAAACCCTAAAACCCTAAACCCTAAAACCCAAAAAACACTAAAACCCTAAACCCTAAAACCTCAACCCCCAAGACCCCTTTCCAAGCATCCTACTCCTTGGGCTCTGCAGAGGACGTCGCGAAGAGGCCACATGTGCTCCTTGGTACGGCATAGCCCTAAACCCCTAACAAGACAACCGCGCGCGCTTTGGGGTTGAGGGTTTAGGGT
>CAJNIZ010001659.1:0-20389 GCA_905231905.1 Symbiodinium pilosum
AGAGGAGAGAGGAGAGGATAGAGGAGACAGGAGAGGAGAGAGGAGAGGACAGAGGAGGGAGGAGAGGAGAGATGAGAGGAGAGAGGATCCAGGAGAGAGGAGAGGATCGAGGAGAGAGGAGAGGAGAGAGGAGAGAGGAGAGGAGAGAGGAGAGGAGAGGAGAGAGAAGAGGAGAGAAGAGAGAGGAGAGAGGAGAGAAGAGGAGAGAAGAGAGAGGAGAGAGGAGAGGAGAGAGGAGAGGAGAGGAAAGAGAGGACAAGACAGAGCAGAGGAGAGATGAGAGAAGAGAGGGGAGAGAGGATGACCCTGGACCTAAATTTCCTGATTGGTTTCGCGCGTGGGGTGTTTGTATGCTGTGTACGCGTCACGTGTCTGCATTCGAGTTCGTGGCTCCTATCAGGTTCCTGCTACTGGTGGCCGTGACACTTGCAATGCGTGATCGCGTGTGTCGCGCACGTTTCCAATCAGCTAGGTTCAGGGCAAAACAGAAGGGGACGCAAGCGTCAAAGAGGTTTGCGGAAGCTGCGTCTGCAGCCGCTTTGGGTTCGTCCGCCCGTTCCCGCGTTCGTTTGCAGTAACTCTTTAATTTAACTTTCTTCTAACCCCCAGAAGTCCAAGGTTCGCTTTGCCTGTTTGAGGTGGTCAAAGGTTGGTCGTTCCCTTGTCTAGCACCACCCCCGAGGATTTGCCCCGTACAAATGCTTTCAGCCCAAAAACAACTTCTGGACATGTTTTTATTGTTGCTTCCGCCATGCTGTTAGTGCATTTTGCTGCTTCGTTTCGGCAGCTGGTGCCTGTCGAGGCGAATGCGAATTCATTTAATTTTCAAATGTTTTTTCGTTCGAATTTTTTCGCGCACCAAACACAGAGGGTTAATGAAGGAGAGATGACAGCTTCCCCGTGCACATGTTCAACCCCGTTTTCCCATGGGGAACATGTAGCAGGGCACAATCCACAACCTGCAGAAACAATATTTCAAACATAGCAATGTTGATTGCACGGCTCTGTCTGAGCGAGGCGCGCGTGACGCGGCGGCCTCTCCAGAGCCAGTACCTGAATCTTGGTCCAAGTGAGTGTTGGGTTTGCATGGTTGCGGCAATGGTTGCCGGTAGATTGTTGCGTGGTTTGTCCACAGTTAATTCTACCAGGGGGCCAGGCCATCAGCCAATTGGTTTTCCAGTCGCTCCAATTTGTGTGGCCCATGTGAGGTATGTCGGCTTGTACAGAGACAAGCGTATGCCCTGTCCTTGAGGCAGCTTGACGTAACATGTCGGTTTCGAGCTGCGTAACAGTTACCTGGCGACAACAGCGTTGCAGATCTCAGGTTGGTCGAGACGAGTTCCAACACTGCTGATTTGTCGGTATTGTATGCCGGGATTGTAATGTGTTCCGTCGCCTATTCTTGGATTCAATCTTTACACCAAATCCTTGAATAATTGCCACCTGAGGAAGAGGAGCGCTTGAAAAGGATCTTCGGCGAAGACGGGCGGCTGGCCTTCACACCTTGTGGAGTTCAAAGCTATAAGGTTCAATTACTGTAACATTTGTACTTGAGGCGCTGCAGTTTGCTTGCTAATGCGCATATGGCATATCGGGACTGGAGTTATGCTGAGAGCCCAAACACATGGTCCCACTGCTATTTTAAGATCAGGTCATATCATATGTAAGAGTAAGTGCACGGTGTGCTGGAATCTTTGGTCGTTTAAAAGCGAAGTCCTTGGAATTTACCTTGTTCGCTCGGACAACTTCTAAACCCCAACCCCGAAAACTGTTCAACGCTGGCCGGCCTTTACCGGGGACCCATTTGGGTGTTTCCGCTTTGTTCTGACGATTGTTGTTCTTGCGTCAGGTTCATTATGATTGCTTTTCGTGCCGAGT
Organism: Symbiodinium pilosum; assembly: GCA_905231905.1. Lineage (NCBI taxonomy): Eukaryota > Dinophyceae > Suessiales > Symbiodiniaceae > Symbiodinium > Symbiodinium pilosum. The sequence goes on from CAJNIZ010001659.1 coordinate 1,879, forward strand.
TTACAATTGGGATTTGCCGCTTGCTTTACAGCCCTATCACCCCTCTAACATGGACGTCCGCAAGCCGTTTTACGGGCAGTTACATATACGAAGTCTCATGAACGTAGGGTATGTGAAGAATACTGCAAAACCAGATTGAATCTTTGCAGGTCCTATTTCCGAAGTCGCTATAAGACACAATTGAGGACAACTACTTCGGCCGGGCATTAGGTGGCCATATTTTTACGGATTGGAAGCAACGGGCGTGACAAAATCCTTCATACAGCCGCTGAACGCGTTTCACCACGAAAGCCTTCGCATGCCCTCGCAAGATATTTAGCTTGGCTTAAACACATGCTGACTGTAGGAACGCAAATGCCAAATTGTTTGAGAGGGCCACTGTCACTGAAATCGTTTGTGGCGATATCATCCCGTTTAGGGCGAGCGACACTTGCTGCGGACATTTTATGTTGTCCATCAACACACCCCATGCGTCAGATTAGCTATCATCCTGTTTCTAATCTGGTGCATGCACGGTGTCTAGCACGACCAGAGATCCAAAAAGGTGCAACTCACGGGGTATCAGGAGTGTTATAGGTGGAAGATATCGTCTATTCAAAGTACCTAGACCCTCCTCCTACCCTCTATTAGGGCCAAGTACCCACTATTAGGGACCATATATCCCCAATTAAGGGTACAAGGAAGGTCCTGGTACAGGTATCTCTCAAAGTAGCTCTGTTCGGCCTTTCTTGGTTGGATTTGCACTTTTTATGTGCTATAGTCTAAACTCCTTCAATGGGGTTATATAGGGGACTATATAGGGGACTATTATAGGGGTTATTAAGGGGATACTAGGAGTTTAGACTATAGCTCATATGTGTTGAGTGTAGCATTAGGTGTTCATTGTTAGATGGATGCGGGTTACAATCGTAACCAACGGGGCCCTCTTCTTCGTTCCGGTGATAACAAACCTGCCAAGCCCTAAATATTGTGCCTCGTAGCCTAAAAAGAAGGTAGTATCATAGCTGTTGTACAGCTATAGTATCCAATACCTATATTTCAAACATCCGAAAGAATACTTCAGAGCTTCCTAGACCCTCCTCCTACCCTCCATTAGGGCCTAAGTACCCACTATTAGGGACCATATATCCCCAATTAAGGGTACAAGGAAGGTCCTGGTTCTTAGTGGTTATATGGTCCCAGATCCTTGAACCTAGGATCCCACCGGCGCCGCACCCGAAGTTCTACACTCACTACCGAGCCGCCATGCACGAAAAGCCGGGCTAAAGGCTTAGGATCTTAGGGTTTACGGTGCAAGAACCCAGATCATGCCCTCCACTACTAGCAAACTATCCACACCTCCCACCACGAAATATTCATCCTGAATTCATAAGTGCATGGGAGCTGTGGAGTATAAGGGGGGGGTGGGGGGGTCATTATGAAGGGGTGGTGATTGACCGGGCTTTAGATCCAGTTTAGGTCCAATACCATCGTGTTGATGGCTTAGCGTACCAAACTCTAAGGGTCCAAGTACCCAATAATCATATACTTACCCCAAACCAGTACTTTAATTACTATTACCCCAAACCCAAGTACCTAATTATTGGGTACTTGGACCCTCTGGGTTTTTGAATGTGCCTACAAAGGTCCTGAAGGCTCAAGTAAACCCAGCCCACGGGAAAAGGACGGTGCACCTAACATTTTTGTAGTCTAGGTTTTCTTGCGGGTCTAAGCTTATTCTGGGAAGGGTTTAGGGTCATGTGTTGGGATGAGGGTCAGGACTTTCTGGAACCTTTCTTGCAACGACTGCAAGAGTTGGGAATGTCCGACAGTTGAGAATATCTGTTGCTTGAGAGAGGCTTTCAAATCCAAGGTCCTACTTGTACCTACCTGGACCCTCATCCTACCCTCTATTAGGGCCTAAGTACCTACTATTAGGGACCCTATATCCCCAATTAGGGGTACAAGGAGGGTCCTGGTAGTAGATTACTTTGTCGACTTACAAGTCTAGCTGGGGCTAGAACCTTTCTCAAAATTTGAGTCGTCGTCGTCGGTCTTGAGTTGCGGCCTCATAAGACCCTCAGCCTGGCTCCTGTGCATGTGGGCACTCAAGCTGGCAAGCATCCGGCGCCCAAGACCCTACTGACATCGGGCTCGACCAACAAAGCAAGCAAGGAGACAGAGCACGGGAAAAGAAGGAGAAAACAGAGAAAAGACGAAGGGAACAAGACAAAGAAAAAATCCAAATGAAAGAGAGGGTGTCGACGCAGCTTCCTGCAACAATCTTGAGAGGGACCAGCAAGGAGAAGACTTGCAATCCAACATAACACAGCACCAAAACTAAGGCGAAATGAGAGGGGGAAAAAAGGCATAGAGCTCCAAAGATTGTGGCCTCATTGGTGAGAAGGCACAAAATTTGAGTAGTCTCCTCCAGACCAATCAAGGGAGTCAACTGCCCAGTTACTACCTAAACCCCAAAGTAGGTAAAATAATGGCCCAAAACCCCCTAAATATAGCCCAAAAGGCAATTATTCTACATACTTTGGGGGTCCAGGTATCAAAGGCTGCTGGTTCCCAGAAATTTCAGGCGCACAGTTTGGGTGAGCAGGGGATGGAAAGGATGTGGATGGGTCTACAGTCTATAGTATCTATGAACACTTGGAAAGTTGTTCACTTGGTCTCTGCATAGTTGCTGCGTAGGGAGTTTAAGGCTGTGGCTTGCCTGGGAGTTCTACTAAGGGTCCAAGTATGTACATAGTATGTAATTAGGGCTGAAAGTACCTACATAGGAACAAATTGAGCCCAAATTACCTACTATTTGGGTGCTTGGGCCCTTAGGGTTTGGTTTTGGGAGCTTTAGTTGCAGGATGTGGGTCTTCAGCGCGGCGATTGCAAGATTTCAAGTAAGATGGCCTGCGGAGCTTCTGAAAGGAGCTCTATGCAACCCAGAGGGTCCAAGTACCCAATGATTAGTACCTGGGTTTTAGGTAATAGCAATTATAGTACTTGTTTGAGTAAGTATATGATTGTTTGGTACTTGGACCCTCAGGGTAAGGAAGGACCCCACAACCTCCCGAATCTCTCCACATATCCCTCGGGTTTTTAGAGAGGGCGCTAGAGCACACAACCCCGAAAATAACTCCGTAGGAGCCTCAGTGTATAAACTCTAGACTGAATTCCTCAAGCCCTAGCTGGACCTCAAAATGTAACGGCCCCAAATCCCAAAGTATGGCGAAATGAGCTCGCATTTCACATTTTTGGGCCCACCCTAAACCCTATACCCTAAGGGTCCAAGTACCCAATAATCATACACTTACCCCAAACCAGTACTATAATTACTATTACCCAAAATACCTAATTATTGGGTACTTGGACCCTCTGGGATAAGCCCTAAAACCTAATTCCCAAAACCAAAGGACTTTTGGCTCGACTTGTGCGACGCATCTCTTGGCGGGGCAAACCCGCAGGAGACAAGGCAGGGCTGGAAAGGTACGGGGTTTGGGATTTAGGGGTTAAAGTTTAGGGATGAGGGTTTAGGGTTTAGCATCTAGGCTTGAGGGTTTAGGTTTGAGGGTTTAGGGTTATAGGGTCTGGGGATGTCTGGGGCTTAGGGTTCAGTACTGAGGGTATAGGGTTTGGGATCTAGGGTTTAGGGTTCAGCATCTCAAGTCCAAGCATGCACTTGTTAACTTACGTTCTCCAATAACAGAAAAATACCCGCCCGCCCATCGCGTCCAACATCATCAAGCAAACTGCACACCTAAACTTTAAGTCCTGAACCCTAAAACCCTAAATCCTGGATCCTAAGCTCTGAACCCTAAAGCCCGACCCCTGAAGCTCGAACCCTCGAGCTCGAAGCTAACCGATCCTGAAAGGCAGAACCCTGAAGATTGAACGCTTAAGCCCGAACTCCAAGGCCCGAGCCTTGCCGGGTAAGGAGGCCCAAGGGGCCTGTGTCTTGCCTCCTTACCCGGGTAAGGTCATTAAGTTGGTAAGAGAGGTTTGGATTTAGGGCTTGCTGTGATCCTAAGAGACCCTTTCCTAAGAGACCCTTTTGAAAAAGCGCGGGAGGGTTGGAGGCCTTTTGGGAGGCCCCTGTTCTAAGAGGCTTCTGGGAGGCCCTTGAAAGGCCTTGCAGGCCTTTGGGGCCGCTGGGAGACGCTCACCTGCTGCAAGGTTTCTCGGGTTTGCTTGGGCAAATTTGAGCCGTTGGCCACAAGCCAAACCCCCCCCCCTGCGGGGTAGGACAGGGCCACCAGAACAAGAGGTTGCAAAGAGATTCGTTCTGGTACCGGGCCCATCCCTGCTACCGCCAACCTTTCGCCTTGGTGGGTGAAGGGCTTAGGCACCGCCCCCCGTCATAGGTGGGTGGCCTACGCCTTGAGTTTAGGGTCTCGGGTTTAAGTGTTTGGGTGTTTAGTGTTTAGGGTTCACATCATGTAATGGTACTATGTTGGGGGGTATTTCATATTTTGGCGGTGCGGGGGTAATCATAGAGGGAGTGGATTAAGACTCATAAGGTTTAGGGTCTGCACGGCTCTGGTCTATAGGGCTTAGGGGGTCTTGGAATCCTTAGGCATGGATGGTGTGGTTTCGGGTGTAGATTTTACAGCTTCGAGCTTAGGATTTGGGGCAGCTACATGCGTGTGTGTGCGTGCACGTCTTCGAGTCGGAAAGGGGGTGTGTATTTTTTACAGTAGGGAGAGGGATTTCTGGATCAGATGGCCGTGGCCCAGCTCACAGTTCATAAGCCGTATCCCTGGAACGCTGCATCTTACAGTCTTAAGCCTTAGAAAAGGCCTCACCCTCAGTCCTAAGCCCCAAGCGTGTAAACCCTGAATTGTAGGATGCAACAAGAAGGTGACCCCAACAGAGCCTCCATAATACCCTAAGACCTAAAACATGGATCCCCGTTTCTTGGAAACCCCTAAATCGCCTGCTTGCAAGGTGAGCTTCCGGCAAATCTCCTCTTTTGGGAGGCAGCTTCGTGGGTTTAGGGTTAGGGTTCAGGGTTTAAGGCTTAGGGTTCATGATGAGAAATAGTTGTTCAGACCCTTGGGAAGAACCGTAGACTGCTTTCTTTAATTCCTAGGAACCCTTCTGAGAGATCTTCTTTTTAGATCCTCCCCGAGATTTGGGTGTAGGATTTGCCTGGTAGCGGTCCTTATGAGCCAAGTTCTGCAGACTCCATCCGTAGTTTCGAATGTCAGCTCCAAAGCCCGGAACAATCCATGGGTCTAGGATTTAGGGCTTAGGGTCCATGTTCTGCTTCCATGGCTTTTCCTACCAGACACAGCCGAGTTTCAACCTTAAGCCTTTTTGATATGCCCCTGGTTGCAGGATCATCTTCAGAATTAAACGATGACCCCTACCGGAATGTCCCCCATAAAGCCCCTCGCCCACTCCGTGATGTTGAGTATTCCCAATATGGTACCATAAACATAATATGAGCCGTAGTCCAAACTTCTAGTATCCCCCTTAAATAACTCCTATAATAGTCCCCTATGTACATATAATTCCGGATATAACCCCCTTTAAGGAGTTTAGATTACAATACATATATACATTAGGGGACAATTTCTTGTTAGGGGTCGGGAGGTTCGAGAAGTGGGGGTTGGATACTGCCCCCCACCTCAGTAACAGTTGGACAATACTGATACCATAATTATACATAGCCCTTAATATTACCCTTATCATCGAATGCTACTAAACCCTCAACCCTGCATGCATGGTAGCAGGGCCACAAAAACCTGGGCGAAGCAAGGGGATAATAACTGTACGACAGACCAACGCCAATGGCTTTTTGTAAGCCCAACCCCTCACATGACAAATTTGGGGTCCCTTTCAACGAGTTTGCAGCTTTAATTAGGAGATATTTAGCAGGGTTAGATTTCATAATGATATGTAGGGTTCAGGGTTTCCCAAAAGTGGGGATGCCTTTGTATGGGGTCCGACTAGTAAGATCACAATATGTCGGCATCTATATTTGGGTCCCCTGTTTATGGAAACTACCTTCTACACAATACTGGAGTCCCACCGTTGATACTAAAATCCTGCATGACCTTCGTATATTATACGTAGCAGCATACTTCTCAGGATTTCCCAGGTGTTAGGTACGTCGGGTCATGCAGGAGTTTTACCATCCACTTTAATTCTGGACCCTAAGCCCTATAAGCCCTAAATCCTAAACCCTAAATTCTAAACCCTAAATCCTAACCCTAAATCCTAAACTCTAAACCCTAAATCCTAAATCCTCAACCTAAACCCTAAATCCTAAGCCCTAAATTTAAAAACCCTAAGATCCTGACGAGCATCCGGCACGGCTGCAGCTTAGAGGACAAGGCCAACCTCCAAAGGGCGGTGGGAGCCTGAACCTGGACCCCAGGAGTACACTAAGTTTAGGGTTTAGGGTTTCGGGTTTAGGGTTTAGGGTTTCGGGTTTAGGGTTTCGGGTCTAGGGTTTAGGGTTGAGGGTTTAGGGTAACCTCAACACGCCAAATTAGGATATGATAATCATAGGGAACTAATTTGGGGGGCTGGCTGGGGTTATCAAAATCCTCCCATTAGAGTAGGCAGAAGCATGGCAGACAATACACAACACGGGCCATAGATGCAATTATCTTACTGGTGGTTAGTAGGGAATAAGAGAACGTTATCCCTATGTAATCTTTATACACTAGAATGTTACCTTATTCCTACTGACCATCAGTAAGTAATTCTACATTTTGAGGTTCAGGTGCGGCCAAGTGTGCCTAAGTGAGGAACAGCCCACGCCGAGTTGTTTCACATCATATTAACTAGCCCTACTCCCGTACAAGTGAGGTCTTAGCAGTCAGGACCTGTTGGATTAATGTAGAAGAGCGTAATCCCATTATCTAAAGTCTAAAAGATGCGACACCCTTCTCTAATTCACTCAGCCCTTACGGTACCTTTGCAGACATGTCACGCTCGGCAAAAGGTTCGGGGATCTTCATGGAGCTGTCGTTCGGGACGTGTAAAGCTTGCTTCGACGCTCCGCTGCATATGAGCCAGAGTTTAGAGGTTCCATGGCCGCCCCAGCCCCCAGTCCTGGGGGGTTTATAGTCCCCCTTAAGTAGGTGGAATATGGGGTATATGGAAATCTTTTTAAAATATACCCAAAGCCATATTCTATCTACTTAAGGGGGACCGTAGGATCTAGGGTTTAGGGGCCAGAAGAAGGACCCTAGAAAAATGATGTCATAGTCGTAGGTCACAGGGTGCACTGTCCTGTGAAGAGGAGGTTAATATCAGCTTCCATCCGCACTCTGGATTCATCATTGCCTTTTGAGAGTCTTGTTTCTAGACTTCTGACCTCATGCACAATTGAGTTGTAGTACATTTGGATGTACTATGGTACTCAATATAGAGTGAGATCATATCCTCCTTGGGTATAGTATCTAAGAAAAGGAATATCGTCTCACTTTTTTCAACCACCAACAATGCTGTTCAATCGCCCGATTGGAACTTCTTGACAAGGTCGGCGTTCACTCCAGCGTTTCAGCAATGGTTTTAAGGACAATATTTTGGTAGCCCCGATGCGTTTCACTACAACATGAGTTTTATAGGGCCCGCGCAGGAATTGGAGTCACCAAAGTCTTCTAAACCCTACCTACTACCTCACCTGCCGTCTTTTTTATTGGGTGCTTGGAATTACCAGGTTATTATTGTAGAAACCAGGTTATTGAAAAAACCTGGTTTATTTTGGGGTGAGGGTTTGGCAGGATTCACTTGGAGTGCTCACGCTGTGCAAATCATGCTCTGAAGCGATACCATCCCTGCATGAAAGTTGGTGGCTTCTGGATAGCACCTAAGATGAATCTAAGCCAATTTCTTTATGTATATATACACTAGTATCACGTATGCGGGCCAGACTATCCAGAAGCCACCAACTTTCCATGAGTTCATCATACTGAATGCTTGGGACCCAACAGAGGAGGATTCCATCATCATTGCAATCCCTCCCGAACCCCATCAACCTAGTGAAGCCACCAAGCTGGACCCCGAAGAATTCGAGATGTACCAAAAATAACCAAACTAAAGCCCCACAATCCAAAATGCCTGGAGAGCGGTCGCGCTGCCATGGAGTTTGTGATCGTTCTTTCGGGACTGTGCCTGGTCCTTTAATTGGCTTAGCAAAAAGGCTGGTCCGCTAAAGGCTGATGCTTTCGCATTGGTCTAGAGGTTTCCTGAAAGTCTACGAAATTCATGATTAGGATGGGTGCTTGTGGGAACATTAATAATGATGAGTGTTCAGAGCCAGCCTTCTCGAGTAAAGGCTGTGCATGCAATTAAATACCGCTGAAAGGTCCTTCGGACCACGAGGCGAATTGACACTCTTCGGGATGTACGTGATACATGGCCCACTATATCCTCGTCCATTTGGCAAGCTGCCTGTAGGGGGTTCTCACTCATGCCATGCTTCAGACCATCCCAGTACATCCTTACTATGAAGTGATCAAAGTAATGCAGTTTGGGGATCAAGGGATACAGGACCCTTCGCAGTCGGTAGCATGAAACTGCCAAGTCTACATACATCAACACAAAGCCACGACCGAGATCACTGATGTAAGCACACTGCTCAGCGCTTAAGAACACATCACAATGATAGAGAGCTCGGAAAAACTTGTTGATGAAGCTGCACGCATCCAGGGCCTTGCAAAGCAAGTTCTCCGCAGGCAAGCCCAGGCCACCGAGGTAGTGCTCCAGCCAGAGCATCAACACCGTAGTCAAAGCTCCTTTGTTCCAGTAGCCGTTGATCCCGGCCGAGTCATAGTATGAAACAAAGTCCTGGTTGATCTTTCGGATGTGAGGTTGATGCTTGAACCGTTTGCAAAACTGGAGGTATGCAATTGTAAGCTCCTGAAACTTGGCGTCGAGGGTAGCTGCTTGGCATGTGTCAAGGCATAGGACAATGGTGCTTGCGATGAAGCTCCGACCTAGCCCTAAATGATACGTATGCCAAATGTCCAACTTGTAGAAGGCAGCAGGGCACACCGTCTCATGAGGTAGCCATCGCGTCAAGGGTGGTGGAAACGACCACGGGGGCTCGGAAGTTTCTGTTGAAAGCCACTTGGGATTTCGTGATCCAGCTTCCTCAAACGGTATCAGGGGCTGGCCTGCTTTACACAGATGACAGATACCATTTTTCCCGCCTTTCGCAGCGCGGTTGTAAGCCCTTTCAGAACATGAAACTTTGGATAGGTACGGTAAATCACCCTTGACCCCAATGATGCAAATCCGGAAGGTGTGCCCGCTTTTGTCTTGAATGCCTGAAGCCAGCAACTCGTCCAGCTCACAACCCAGAGCATCCAGCATCTCCATGTACCGGTCCCCTTTCTCACAGTCCTCGTACATACTCTTGGGAATAAGCATGGTCACTAGCCGGGTGAGGTAGGTCGATTTCAGGTTGTTCAGCCTCATCCGAAAAGATCCATCCGAGACCATGTCATCGCCATGCTCCTTGTTCTGAGGCTGAGACCCATATCCCAGAGCAGACTGAAGCGAAGTAACCATAAATGCTGAACGCTTCAGTGTGCGGCCCTCATCCCCATGCACGAAGCATGCACAGGTCCGGGAAAGGTCAATCTGTGAAAGATTGAACAGCTCAAATGTTGGATGAAGCACGCGATAATTCTTCCAGAACTGTAGCCAGGTGGCTCTGCAAAGTTCGTTTTGGTCAGGCTTCAAACCACACAAGCGGGGCCACAGGTTGTTTTTCAAAATGAAGCTGCGCCACGTCCTTGGGCTTATCCAAGGAAGCTTGAAATCCCCAAGAGCCATATCACTCAATTGGAGACGAAGCGCCAAGCCATGCTTGTTCACTACCTTGTGGACATCCCTTTCAGAATTGCTTTCATGAATGCGTGCCCATTCTAGCAACCCCGTCTCGGTTGAAGCAGCAACTCCAAATTCTGTGGTCACAGCAGCCGCCGTGCGAATCTGGCTCGCGCAGCTGGCCTGGGCGCTCAGGGTCAAGAAATTGTGAGCAAAGAATCTGAATGCAAACGAGACAAGGGCTGAACAATTGAGCTTTGCAATTATGGATGGGGTGTGCTCAACAGATGTCATATGCCATGTTCAAAAGCCACACGCCGCAATTCTTTCGCAATCTGGCCACTGGTGCGGTCGCAGCAATCACCGCTGTACACATTGCAGGCTATGTAAGCACAGATGGAACATCCGCGCCAAACTTGAATTACCCAGGACCCAGCGATTGCAAACTAGTTGCTGACGCGCAACGGCGGGGTTTTGAAGGAACGGAATACAACATATGTCAAATAGGGTCCACCCTGGTCATTGGTAGGGATGCTGTCACCTCCTCGTCGGATGTTCTTGCACCCCATCCAGCCTCAGAAGCGATGATTCCACAGCTAGATCAGCTAGATGGTAACACTAAGGTTCCACACAAGCTGCTTCCCAAAGTACATGCATACCCCTTGTGGCAAGTAGCCTTCGTACCGCTGAATAAGGGCTGCTTCCAGGAAAGCTGGGCCAACTGGATCCGCGGCAGCGTAGACAACCACCATTCTCTCGAATCTATTGGCTTCATACTTGTACCCAAACTTCGAGTTGTTCCAACGGAAGTAGGCGCAGTGGCTGAACCCAAACTTGAATGTCATGGGCTTGTGGTGGAGGTGCAAACCCTCGAAAACAGCCGCCGCGTGTTGAATAACAACTCCAGCAGTAGCACCGGGGCGCGGTAGGCGATATGATAGGGAGGGGTCTTTTTCAATTTTCCGAAACACATCATCTGTACGGGGAAGGAGAAGAACATCCTTATCCAGTCGCCCTACCCACTTTGCCTCAATATCCAAGGTGCGAGGGCTCCTGGCAACCCGGGCGTGCGCTGGCGCAGAGGTCACTTGGCCTTGTACATCCCAGGGGAAGGGCCCCAAAGAAGCCTCAGATACAGATGCATGTCCATATCCAACGAGGATTCTAGATACATTGGAGCCATAGTACATATCTAAACTACTACCATCCCCCTTAACATACAGATATATGTAAATAGTAAACCCCTTACAATCGTCCAGTATACCCCTAAACACCCTTCACGATAGTCCCCTATATATAGTAACCTGCGCAACCCCTTAAGGAGCTTCACGGGGTTCAGGAGTTGCCATGGCACCATGACTCTCTACATCAAAGCACGCTTGACTTCAGTAGCTGCTGTTGGAACCTTCACGCTGGGCACACAACATTACGCATGATCATAACCATTCTCTCTGGCTTCCGAGTGAGCTTAGGCTGCAGCTCCTTCGCTGACATTGATTGCAAGCCGCTTGGCCGTCAGACCTGGGCCTGGCATGCGCCAAGACACGGCACCCAATGCTGACACTAGATGAGGCATTTCCACAATTCAGATTGAGTGTAGCACCGCAAGGTAATGAAGCGATTACTTGGGCACTATGTCTGTATTAAAACTACCCGGTAAGCTTATCACCCATGGGAATGCTACACTCTCAGGCCAGATCGATTTTTGCCACACCCCCAGGCGCAGACAGAACGTCATGGAGAGGTCTCCAAAATTAGCATGCTCACGCACCTCGTTCAACTAAGGCCACACTTCAGGGGGAATAATACCTTTAGTGGGTGTACAGCTAGCTAAGAAGTCCTGAAACCCCGCTAGTCCCCTGCTTGATGTTGTCACTGCGACACCCTGCCCCCTAGCACAGCCAGAGGAGATGTAGGAGCAATCACGGATTTGCACTGAGCATTTAAATCAAGAGGTTCTCAGAATCTCGATCAAGCCATCCTTCAGGCATCCTCAGTCTTCACCTTCTTGAAATGCCTCTTTGCATTCCTGGCCGGGACACACAATGCCCGTATCATCCTAGGGAAGCCCATCAGATTGTTGGACAACATCTTGATCAGCCTCACTCTGAGTGTCCCAAATGGCACCCCTAATTGTTCATGTAAGGACCTACAGGTCCTGGAAAGGTGGCTTTTATACTGGTACGGCCCATACTTCTAGTTTACATCTGGGTATCAAGGTTGGGAATTGGCGCAGCTAAAACTGGCCCAGCAAAACCAGTACGGGCAACAACCCCTTGTACCCCGGAAAGAGTTCTGAATTGTATCCCCACAAATCTACAAAGCAACCACCTAGGAAATATCTAAACCACGTCCTGACTTTGGCTTCATTGGTGACGGCTTTCGTGCACCTGGTCAATTGAGGTTTGGGATGCGTCTCATAGGTCCTTTATGCACTTGTGGGATCAGGGATTTCTCCACGCGGGTTCCTTGCCATTGTATTGGTACAGTATTGCTTGAGCGCTCTACAAGGACATAGAATACTCCCCTTGACACGAAAACCCGACACCCTCCGAATACTGATAGAAAACCATGACATATCTGGAGCTTATCAGGTGGAGCGGGATACAAGATTTTAGGGTGGGTTTATATATCGGGTTTATTTCGAGGGCAGGTTTGGGGTTATGTAGGGTTTATGGATGGTAGATTTGCCGGATGAATCAAACTTTCGGGCACAGTCCTGGGCTTCTAGATGGCAGTATAACATGGAGCACCTACACATCTCGGGGACACCATGGGAAGGCAGTGCTAAGTTGTTTTGGGATTTTGGGTGTGGGGGTGTGCATGTTATATAGACTTTATATGATGACTGCTTACGATTCACTTGAAGTTCGATAGAATGTTTGTATGTCGAGGCCTGTAGATCCTACCGAGCCCTCTGAGACCAAGTAGATGCTGCAAAGGAAAGACCCACCTGAAGCATGATCACACCCAAGGGGCGTGTCCTACATGGGCTATACGCACATTTTCAGAGCAGAGACTTGTCTGATTATTACCAGAACCACCACCCACCAATCACCCCAGTTCTGATTTTAGGTGTTGGTCTAACTTAGCTACAGGGGATTGAGGTTGGGGAAAAGCTCTATATAACAACAGATCGAGGTTGGGAGTTGGGAGTAAAGTTGGAATGGGCGTTGTAGCCGTGGCACACCAGCGAAGACTTGGACATGGCATCCTCCGCTTCCTGGCACCACCTTGGTAGGTATTACTTAACAGCCCAATACTAAAGACATTTATCTAGCCGAACAGCCTTTGTGACTGTAAAGTCCCCAAAGGCACCGTGCTGAAACAACCATGGTCGACGTATTCAGATTTTGCCAAAGCACTTTAACAGAGCAACATCACACATTGTTTGAATCAATTGCAATTCTGGGGGGTGCCCCTAAATAAAAGGTATCGGAATACCCTCAACCATCTATCATAGAATGCCATATCAAGATTAAATCTCATATAGAAAGCTGCTTCGTAGAGGAGCTTTGCAGAAAACTGCCCATGTTGATCTGTACGCGTAGGGTTCCTCAATCCCGATACAACCCTGGCAGGTTCGTTCAAAAGAAACAAGAAGCCCTAGAAACCCACTAAACCCCATATAGACCCTGCAAACCCGACAAACCCTGCAAGCCCTCCACACCCTACAAACCCTACATACCCTATATACACCCTATATACACCCTTAAATCCTATAAGCGTATATGAACCTTATATAAACCCTATTAACCCCATAAACCCTATAATCCGCCCCAGACGTCATGAACACTCCGGCCCTGAGTCCTGATTCAAATCCACTCATTGCTGATGAGTAGCTCCTTCGGGAACCTGTGAGCCTCACCCTTGCCCATGATATCGGCAAGCGTATTGTACTCCAAGTCCAACTTAGAAACGTCACCCTTGAGGTTCTCGGCAGCCCTGGGGGTTGTGTCATGAGGGAGCAGCATACTAGATTTTGTTAAACACACTTGGGCCTCTTGGCCAAATCATCGTCGTAGTTCTTCTCAAGGTCCAAGGCCAAGTTGCGGAGCTTCGCTTGCTTTTGCAGGACACTCTCCATGAAGCGTCTGAGGGATTCTTTGGTGCCATTGCCCTGCCCAGATCAAACCAAACGACACTTATCAACCAAACTTCTGAAGTGCTGGACCAAGCCCAGGCTACCTTCGCTGCACCCGACGCCGCATCGGAAGAGCTGGCTGCCGCCCGGTCGTGATAGTCCAACATGTCCTTCATGTCCGGCCCATCCACAGGCGCACCATCATCCTCAGGATATTTGGTCATTTAATTGGTTTTAGTTACATCATGCAAAGATGCGCATTTCATGCTTTGGATCACTCCAGGGGAATGGGCAGTTCTGGCCCAACAGCTTGTATATGTGACACAAGGCCGTATACGCTTCATAGAGTAGAATTGGGGCCTACAAAGGGTTCGGGTCAACTAGCTATATATATATATACACACCGTAGAAACCTAGATATAGTCGGGAATACCAGGAAGGATCGGGGTTGTAGTAAAACGAGGGAGCTTTAGCTAGGCTTAAGACACACAGGCGCTATCGATCCAGGCTAAACGCGTATGAGGGCACCGGGCCCAGCCTTGTATAGGTCGTATTAGAAACCATTCTTTCCACCCCAAAACCGTATATAACAAGTCCTGAAGGGGAAGCCCTTGTAATTTCAAGTCAAAACTCTTCACCCACTTCGCGCCGTGTCTGCTCGTTCGACTCCTCGGCCAACCTCACGCCGCATTCACGGGTACATACCTACAATTCGTCGTCTCCTCCATATCTTGACTTCCTGCACATGACATCGACAGCAATGAAAGGAGATACCCTGAGGTAAGGTTTGCATGAAGATCCAGTCCTGACAAGTCTGGCCGAGTCTGCGTTGCAGACTCTGATCGCCCCCTCAATCTTCTTCCTAGGATTGCGTGAGCTTTCAAAACTGCAAGCTGGGACCTTGCGCAAGTGTCTACTGATAGTGAATATGATGCCTGCAAGATTCGCATTCCACTGCAAGATTTTCTGCATATCATCCTTGGAGAACCATCCTTCCTCCATCTTGAGGCTTTTGCTTTTAAGCTTCCTGTGCACCTTCTCTTGGCTTGTGATGAACTTCTCCTCATGAAATTGGAATAGGTCTGTAGAGGTTACTAGAATACAGGGTTCCTAGTGATAGTGTCCTTGCAAAAGCCAGTCTTTTCAAACTCAAGCGCCATCTGCATATGGTCGCCCCGCTTCCACAGGTCATGGAGCCAAGTTGGCACGTTAATCTTTCCTGATTTTTTCATCTCGCAGAGGCGGCGTAGTTTGGCTTTCAGGGCATTGGCAGCCTTCACATCCTGCATGGAGGCTACAATGGGGACCGAACGTTCAACGTAATGCTAGGATTAGCTAGTGGCCTGTGGCCCGTCACTGCCACTGTTCTTGCGCTTCAAGCTACCAGGACCAGGCTCCCCCTCATCATTCTCAGACCCCGGGTTCTCAGGGATTGGTTGGTAGGTATCCAGCGGGCGTGGCAAGAGCTGCTGCGCAATCGAGGCTGACATCTCCCCACGGAAGTAGAGCTCCAGCGCACGGCGGCTGGTGGCATCCTGCATCGCCTCTCGGACAAGCAACATGGTTTGGCTTTTTCAACGGCATGAGCTCTGGGGGACAACCAAGATTAGAGGCTGAGGGTGTGCGTGAGGTATAGAAAAGTCCTTGGGGCTCCATGTCCCACAGCCATGATAGGTCTCAACCTGATAATTTGATACATATAAAGGGCCTGGGGTTGACTCATGCGTGGTACGTTGTGAGAAGAAGTGGAGTCTAGACAGGTTCCACAACCCGTGAAGCACAGAGCCACAAGCCAGTAGAACCATCCCATGACCCAAACCCCAAAAAACCCTTGGATTGATAAACCACTCAACCTAACCCAAGACTAATCAAAAGATGCGCCGTGCAGGACAGAGATCAAGTGCCTTTCGTCCCTCGACTGTAGAATTCAGTTTGCCCCCAACTCCACGGACCTCATATAACCCTGACTCTACAACTGTATATAAGCCCATATAAACCTTATATATATCTACATCTATATTTTTATATATATATAAACCCTATAAGATCGATCGAGCACTCAACCTTTGAACCCTATATATACCCTATATACACCTAAGCCATACTACCCTCAGAGACTGATCAACGCTGTTTATATACCTTTGGGCCATCCTGAAAATTGCAATTGCAGCCCAGGCTATATATACCATATGGCTGGGAGCCTCGGCCGAGCTGTGCGACAAACCGCTGGACGTGTTTGAGAGGCTTGGCGAGGGGGGCTGGGAACTGGAGCTCAGCTCCGAAAGAGCAGCATTGTCGTTGTTCTTTGGGGCCAACTTCAAGCTTGTGTCCGGGGCGGCAGCTTCCAAGCGAGGTTTGCGCTCTTCTTCAGGGGCCTCATTGATTCAGGGGACCAAACGTTGAGTAATTCCAACACAATCATATACATTCTAAACTTCTGATAGGCGGGGGGCTGGCGGCCGCTGCGTCTCCATGTCAGCAATCCCTTCGGGACCCATCATGGCAGCCTAGGATGAATGATTCTTGCAGCGTGGGGTATATATATACACTGTGTTGAAAAGGTCTGATGAACTCCTTTTGAATTCAAAGCTGAGGACCAGGGTAGGCGAAGTTTCACCAGATCCATACCCTTCCATTTCTCGCAGAGCCTTTTCTATCTCCTGGACCCAAGGGAACAGATCATGAAGTAAGGGCGTAGCATGTGCAATGTGCATCGATCAAGTTATGTGTGTTTAGCTGGCTTGAACACTTGCTATCCTCAAGCTGCTCCAAATCATCCGGCAACTCCATGTCGGCATCAATGAGAACATTTGCCACACCATCTAACAGGGTAGCACAGCTCCATTTGCGGGACTCAAGAGTCCTAACAGACTCAGCAGGCGCCCACTCCGTCATGGCCAGGGAAGGGGGAGTCAGGAATGCAGGATCCTGAAAGATTTCACTCCCAAAATTGCTGAGAGTGTGTATACAAGCAATGTGTATCCTGCCCAAGATACTGCAACGGAGCTAGCATGGAAAGCATGTAGCCGCCCACATGAATCAACTTTTGCTTCAGCAGGAGCAAGCTGTGAGTATGTGACACAGCACTGGATAGGTCATTGAATTAGCGGTTCAAATTAGCTTAGGCCATGTTGGACTGTGCTAGAACACAACACAAAATTACCTAGGAACACGGCTTTTTGCCCATAAAACTTTACGGGTAGATTACGGCTTTTTATGGGTAAATTACGGATAAAATACGGGGTAAGAAATATGGGTTGATTACGGGTCATAATCTCTAGGTAATACGCCCAAAATACGGGTAGGTTACGGGAGTAAATCCGGTGCAACCCATAATTACGGCATTACGGCCCAAAAGTTGGGAAGTTTGCACTAAATCATACCTAAGCAATTCAAAGGGAAAGCTTCCATGTAAAGCTCGCCAAGAATTGGAAGGATTCTGCGTAAAAAGCTATAGTCCCCTAGGCGCGGGCCACTGAGCATAATACTCTTGTATTCCTTCTAGAGCTTTTCTGGAAGCATGGGCCGGAAGGCCTCGGGAATCTCTCTAAGTGCTGACCTCCCCGTAGGTATCTGACCACGGACACAAGCTCAGCTTCATACCAGTGGTTCTCCCAGTCCATGGATAGGAAAATGAGTTCAGGAGAAGGGATCTGTCTTGGATCCGCTGGCAGACACGGCGCACCGTAGTGAATTCGCTTGAAATCTTCGATGAGCTCCGCAATCTTCCGACCAAAAGTCGCCGGATACTCCCTGATTGGCCAAAGGGGGAAGCCCATAACTACTCAGTTAACTACTCTATTCTATGTAAAACCAAACCCACCCTGCATACACCAGGCCCTTTCAAAAGTGATTGTTTTTCCCCCTGTATACCCCTGTAACACACTTTGCCCATGGCCCACCCAGCAGCCCACCTTGCCCGCCTGAACACAGGCCCTGCGTGCGCCCTTTCACAGGACTCAAGCACTGCCAGACTTGCCAGGGAAGCTTTGTATGTGCTGTTGTGGGGTTTGCATTAAACTTCGGGAGCCCGATGCTAAGTCAAACGTTCCGTGTGAGCACATGATTTCTTTTGCCCAGCGCACATGTAAACTCCAACACAAAAGCAACAAGTCAAGACAGCGTGCGCACCAGGCATGAGAAAGAGTAGGTCGCCCACTCTGACCGCTTCAGCCGAGAGGTTCCAACAAAGCGCGCGTGGCCGTGCTTGTCCGTATACTTGCGACATGTGGCTCGCCCACGGAAATGCTGGAGCCACCCAAGGTCCAAGCGGCGAACAATCGGGCTGTTCGACAGAGCGTAGTGTCGCTTTGGCGAAAGTTGCGTGTTGCGGTGATAGTGCGCCGTCCACCAGAAAGTTTTGGTAACCTGAGACAGGTACTGTACGCAGCAGCACGCAGGAACAGAACATAATCTCGCATGCTTTCATTAACCCGCTCAATGGACAAACAAGGCTTGGGGTAGATTACTAGCGTACTCTCGAGATCCTCTGGCCTCTTTTGACAGCAGGTCTTGCGCTAGGCTAGTGTACGGTTTCATGTTTACCCATGCATGTAGAGGTAGTATAGGACATTGAGTTGTGTGGCATCTCCCTCTCCCTGAATCCCTGACCGTGTCCTGTTTTGGGGCCCCCCTCTCTCTCTCCCTCTCTCT